>HE671087.1:2344-15690 GCA_000313835.2 Heliconius melpomene melpomene | reverse complement strand
AATGATATGAGTAGGTGAAGGAAATAGATGAATCATCGTCTACCAACTATTTAAATTAAAACTATTGAAAAGGCGGATGTCCACTCGTCTTATCCATCCCGTTTAAACTGCATTCCATGTTCTTATTAAGTTTTATATACAGAGTGTTTCATCTTCAACATTTTAAATGGCAGCACAGTGTACTTGTAAAATAAAACGCTATTTGTTCTGTTCTGTTCTGTTCTTTTTATTATGGCGTTCCGAGCGTGCCAGTTGAGCACAAAATCACTTCGCCAGTGTCACGTTGAATGGAGAACTCACGAAAGAGGTTGTACGGTAGAAAAAAAAATAATATTACACAACAGAAAAAATCATGTTTAAGAGAGATGCAGTTAAAAAACGCTATTTGTTAAAAATGACTCACACAGAAACTTACCTATCAAAACAATAACGTTGCAGTGACTCATTCACGAAATCGGGTCGTACTCGTAGGTAATGGCGGTGAAGTTCAAAAATTGTTTATTTTTTTTATAGAAAATAGGCAATTGCGTAAAACTGAACAAAACATATCCCTTTCTCGTTCGTTTGAGTATGAAAAGTGGCAGATGGCCAACGTTTAATAGTATTTTTGTAGTAGTAGATGTTTACGTTAATGTTTACGTAATACAGTATGGATAAATATCATGAAATGAAAAAAAAACATCCTATGTCTAAACTGTTGACGAATCTTAATTTTTTTAGGTACGAGTTTGAATTATTTTACCCTATATTCTGCTTCCATAAATATAGGTATTTGCACTAAATATCTACCTAATTTAGTAGGTAGTTTTATGTACTTAAAGATGGATTCTAGCTAACAAGTGACATTAAAATAATATTTGGTAGCTCTGTAGGAATTGAACTTGTATCCTCTAGCTTTTTCAGTGTGTAATTTTACACATGGGTTTTAGTTTAACAGTAAGTATGTCATTTTAAACAAATCTATAAGATATGTTCTTTATCTATGGGGTTATTTATCCCATAGATAAGAAGAGATAAGATAAAAATATTTATGTATGTTGTTTGGTATATATAATATGGCAGCCAATAAGAATTATTGTCCAAGTGGAACAGTTTCATTACACACTCTAAGGTGCAGAAATATCAATTATCTTAAAAATATTTTGATTTTTTTATTGAAAATTATGTGCGTGTGTAAGATGTGTATAGTAGAATAACACGGCTTCCATCCATCAGCCTTTTAAGGTCCACTGCTGGACATAGGCCTCCCCCAATGCTCGCCACTCCGTCCGGTCCTGCGCCCTTTGAATCCAGCGGTTTCCCGCTGTCTTCTTAAGGTCGTCGGTCCACCTGGTTGGAGGGCGGCCTGTACTCCTTTTGCCGAGACGTGGTCGCCATTCGAGGACCTTTCTTCCCCATCGGTTGTCGGTCCTCCTAACAATATGGCCTGCCCATTGCCACTTTAGCTTGCAGATTTTGAGAGCTATGTCGGCTAACACGGCTTACTACTAAAATAATAGTCGTAAGTAAATAAAGTAGTAGTTCTTTTTTTTTAAGTTAAAGGTTGCCTGGTAGAGATCGCCTGTGGGTGATAAGGCCGCCTTTACACCGTTTTTCATTTGTTTCTTTTTTTTTCTGTTTTTTTTGTTTAAGTTAATTTATGTTTGTAAATTTAATTTAAGTTCAATTATGGTGTAATAAAGTGTTAAAATAAAATAAAATAAATAAATATTTTTTTAAAAAAGTTGATAATTTCACGCTATTAAGGAATAAGGACAAGTTTCACCGGTTACGAATATAGTTTCAGATAGTAATCTAATAATTAATGCTATTTCACAGACAGAGGTCGCTCATTGCTTTTCTCTTTCACCATCAAACCCCTTGGCAACTAATTTGGTAGACAAAAAAGCTGAAAAAAAAATGTTTACCCTCCTATGAGGGTACACAAACGGAACCTAGTGTTGAGACATTCCGTTGCCCACTTTCCGCCGAATAAAGCGAAGCGAAGAACAATAATTAAATTATATAATACTAGCGACCCTATTGCGGCTTCGCCCGCTTTTACTACTGGATTATTCATATAATGTATGTTTGCAAAGCACTTAAGATAATGTGAAAATTAATTAAACCCCTTATGCAACCCGCATTTTCGTAGTTTCAATAAGGATTTTCCAATTGTTTTACACAGCAAGGATTTTTTAGTAGGTACCGTAATTTTATATCTGTGATACTAATCTTTTCAAGTACTTATTAAAATATATTTAAATTACTATTTTTAGATAGTTAAATGACATTAAATAATACATTCAACTCGAATTATCCAATACGTGCAAACGCATCTAAATCTTCGTTGCTATAGAGGCAGGTCGGGTTTTTTTTTCGATCTTGTGGTTAATGCTGAAGAGGGTATTCTGTCCCTGATGAAAAGCAAGCACTACGTGGCTGCCTGTGACGAAAATTAAATAGAATGCATCGGCCGGGAATTGAACCCGGGCTCGCCCGCGTGGCAGGCGAGCATTGTACCACTGAACCACCGATGCGTGTAAGGCAGGCGGGCGCGGCGGACTCGCTTGTATAAGCATAACGTCGCGAGGCGCGTTTCGCAGCAAGGATTTTTTGATATTGTAACAACTTCTAAAGTACTTATTAAAATGAAAAACAGTAAATGACAGTTTTGATCTACATTAAATGGCCAACGTAACTAATATACTTATTTATATGCTGAGAGTAAGGGATAAGTGAAACTTGAGTAACATACAGCTGATGTGTGAACGGCGTGATGTGTCAATAATTAAATGCGTTTTTCTCTAAAACTATTCGCAATTTCGAAATAGTTTAAAAAGCAAATTTTATCTTCGTTTAACGTAGAAATTTAATAAAGTATTTTAAAGGATAAGGATTATTAATACCATTATGGAAAAATATCCCTCACAATAAAAAATATATTGAAATTACTATTTTTAGACAGAAATATGATCACTACACGTTATTCTTAAAAGATATGAATATGCCATCGCGGACTTTTTTGTAGATCTTATTAAGAGGAACAATACTCCAGTACATTTTTTTCATGTAGTATTTACCATTAAAGCAGCGCATGCGCCAAAGTGTCTCAGCGGGTAGGACTTTATACACATTTATCGTATTTATGTTAATTTACAAAAGAATGTACAAATAATAAACTATATATAAACCTTCCCTGAAAAATACTCGACCTAATGGTGAAAACCACATGAAAATCCGTTGGGTGGTTTAGAAGAAGAAGAGTTAGAAAGTTCAGACAGACACAAAAAGCGACTTTGTTTTATAAGATATAGGATTATTATATCACGCTGAACTCTTACAATTTCATAAATTGCATAATATACATACATATCTAAACATATAAATATGACATACAAATATTTAAATATACAATTTACTTCCTAAATTTGATAGATTATATTCGTTGGCTTAACAAATTGTGTGTTGTAATACGTGATTGATACCTAGGCCTATGTTATATTAGTATTGCCCATTAATTAGGCTGGCTACCAGCTGTTCGAACATGTTACTGGGAAATTGATTACTACGTATAGCTGTTTCCGGGGCATTAATTATGGATTAAAATTGACAAATATTGGCAAATATATACAATATTTATGGTTATTTATTTAGTGCTTGTTCTATTTTTTTTCTTTCTTCTATTTTGAAGATATCGCATTATTATGCTTTGCCAATAAGATCTTATGACTAAAAATATTTTGTTTTTATCGAAAACTTATTTTTTCTTCTAATGTTAGCAAATCACGTTAAATCTATCCGGTTAATTTTAAAATAATTATTTTTGAAAGAAAAAAAACGACAGGATATCTTACAAACTACATCTGCTTAAGAATTTACACCATTACATTTTATGAGAAAATAATTTGTTTTTTTCTATGAGAAAGTAATACTTAACTAAATGGTATGTGATAAGTAGCGATCAATAAAACGTCAAATTAGCATTTCTCTATATTCAATCCCGTTCCAAGTCTACAATTTGAAGTAATGGCCATACTTGGAGACCATTAATAAATAATATATGAAAAATAGTATTTAGTAAGTAAATTGAATATTAATCTTATATATTATAATGTGAAAGCACCTTATTTTCTTAGTCAATAATTGATGCAAAGTAGACCAGCGGAAAAGTCAGGCGTTCGAATGCGAGCACGTAACATGTAATTTTGCTTATTTCTACCACTAATATAACTACGGAGACAAAAAAATTTAAATAAAAATTTAAAATAAAACAAGTTTTTGTTCTAAAACGTGATTTAAATCGTTTCTTTAGACAGCAATATGTCTTAAAAATAATAACTGAAAAAATATCCGGGTGACCTCCAATCGGCCTTGCACCGCTGACTTTCTATTAAACTTACGTAGCAGTAGGAACACCATTATTACAAAGTTACTTAAAATAATTTGAGTAATTTCGTATTAATAGCCTCTATAAAATTAATAGTAATTGCATTGGTAGCTTCTGCAATAAGACTATTTGAGCTCTTTAATTATTAATTGTTAGTAGAAATTAACAAAATTAGCAATACTAAAAAAGATCTATATTTAAAATAAAATATTGAGAAACAAACAAACAAAGAACCACATTACAGACAAAACAGATGGCTTTTGATTAAGTATTGCCGATCTTTTAATAGTATTTTATTGATATAAGGAAGAGGAATGTAATTCTAAAAAAATATAAATTCTACATATTATTGTTATTGTAATAATATAACGATTTTTAGCAGTCTAATAAATAATGTTAACATCCAAATAAATTATTTTCTAATTTCTTTGTCTTCTTAGATTTTTTGACAGCCATTTCAAGGAAAAAGGTTTTTTTTACTTACATTAATAATTGATGGTTACCCTATTTACTAATAACTGTTGACAGCGAAATAAGACAAAGGTTATATAAAAGTCATACTAATCAATAAATGCACTAATGTAAAAATTAATAGCTTAATGGCAAAATTAATTAGTTAATAAATCATATAAATTATAATATACCTTTTAGCCATTCGTTATATATTCCTTGAAAGCAGCCGTTTATACTGTAGTATTTTTTTTCTAGACAAAATACTAGCATGAGCATGCGATTATCGTATCAACGTACTATAAAAATAATTATCATTATAATTAAAAAATATACTGATAATTTAAACTGTTTCAGAGAAACGCAATAAAATAAACAAATCCACATCACACCAAATATCATCCACGCCATCTGGATGCGTGGCACTCCACTACTGTGCGGTTTCGTAGGAATTTCCTTCCACGCGCCACCGAACTGTGGAATAGCCTACCCGCGGCAGTGTTTATAAGTCGGTACGATATGGGTACCTTCAAAAAGCGCGTCTATCTCCACCTCAAAGGCCAGCAACGCACCTGTAGCTCCTCTGGTGCTGCACGGGGTCGTGGGCGGCGGTGATCATCATCAGATGACCCGAACGCACGTTTGCCTTGTCCTTTTTCCAATAAAAAAAAAAAAGAAATAGAGAACAGCAAATAAATTTTCACGAAGGTTTTATAAGAAGTACTTAGCAAATTAAGAAAAAATATGACGTAATCTTTCATTACAAGTTACTTTACAATCATTTGATAATATCATTTATAGTCGAGTTGACTCAATGTCAGGATTGCGACGTCGACGGCGTTCATAATCGAATACAAAAAGCAATCCAGGAGCATTTTTCAAGAAAACGAATTTCAAGATTTACCCAATAGCAAATCTAAAGTTATTTTAAACTGTTACAGTTTATTTCATTAAATATAATTTCGCGCTTCAATGTCGAACAGTTTGAGACCCAAAAATGTATCAAGGCCGGCATAAAAGCGGAATCGGTTGAGATTACTTAAGTGTAGCAATCGTTACGTGAACGAGAAAGTCGTGTTATTTTGTGAGTTGCACCCACAACCACATGTGTGTCACCCCATTGGGGGGGGGACGTGAAGAAATGTCCCACTCCTGTTGTTTAAGGGAATTCTTTATGGTTTTACATATTTTTTGGTATTTTTTTGCGGTTTTGTTATTTTTTAAATACAATTTTTAATGGGGTTCAATTTTAGGTTCAATTTTTTAAGTAAATCTATGTAATAAGTTAGATAGAGAGATTAGTCTATACAAAAAAAAACTATAGCTTTCTTTATGTATATATTCAAGAGCGTATGCCTATTACATAAATATCTATTTGTATATTTATTAGCTTAATATTAAATAGGTACTTAAATTTCACTTGATAGTTTATATTTCTTTTTTTGGACTTATTTTTGCTGTAAAGTTTATTTTACATTCTCTATAGAGAATATTAAAAAAATTACGTATATATATTTCTAACTAACCAATTCGTACTATAAAAGGTAAAAGCGGAACCCTTGTAGCATTACTTTGTGATTCGGCTGTCAAGAGCATTTATCTCAAGATCGCGTGGAAGTCTTAATCTGAAATTAATATCAATTACTTAAGTCCATGGTTCCTTAGAGCATAGGAAGGAGTCAAGGCAAAAGATATGAGCATAATTTATTCATTGATTTTGGTGCATTATATGAAAATCGCTCGAAACCTACAGGGCATTGTCACGTCGACTTTCAGTAATGAAATGTGAGAACTAACAATACATATAAGAGAATCTAAAAGTACTTAATTTTGTCTACTTTTATTACATGTACTTCCCTTTAACCTACAATCCTGAAATTGTTACAGAAGCTTCGATGGGAGAGACTGACTCGCACTTAACCAGTTTTTTTCATATATCATAGAATAAAAAATCTTGACAAGTATATTTAGCAAATTAATAAAAGCTAATTTAAATACTCCAATATTACGTAAGCATGCATGCTATTTCACATCACCAGACCTCTGCTCCGAATATATTTCGATATATCAATCAGTCATTCACTTTCTTCTTAAATATGAAAAGAATTATATTATAAACGATTAATAGTAAAATAAGTTTAATTCGTTTAAATTAATCATTTTTATGTACTGATTGGCAACTGACATAGATGGAATGATAGGCAACATATTATATATTTGGTCTTATTGATGTCATTGTGACATAAATGCAATTTAAAATCTTACTCATAATACTAATAAATGATACCTGCACTAGGTTCCTCCATCTAAATGGTTTTTTTCCAGCTTCACGCTGTATCCCGCACACAGCTGGGTAGGCAGAGGGAACCTAGTGTTAAGACACTCTGTTTCCCACTTTCCGGTAAATCCTGGAGTCATTGCGTGTTGAGTGGCGGAACTCAACTCCTTGCTTATCCTCGACACCAGGACGAAGAATTGAAAATATAAATTTATATAAATAAAACAACAGCAACTTAAAAATCTATAATTTATCATTTGTCGTCTCAGGTTTTAACTATTATATTATAAATTCAACAATAAAAGTACGTACATATAGTGGCTTCAATTTCTAGTCGAGGGAATAAAATATGAAATATTTCTTTTCTCGCTCTAACAACGAGGCAAAATCCGTCAAAGAGTTCTCCGCCACTTAACACGCAATCCCTCGAGAATTCGCCGAAAAGTGGTTAAGTGCCTTAATGAGAAGGGAGTATCTTAGTACTAGGTTACCAGGTTCCCTCTGCCTATCCAGCTATTTGCGGGATACATCGTGAAGCTAAACTTATATACCTATATAAAAATAATTTAGATTTTAAGCCCGTGACAAAATACTATAAATAAATAGTACAGGTCGTATAAGTGTCTACTTATTGTTCACGAAACCAATCGCAAATAGCATTAAATCAACTATTGACGTTAATGATAGATATCCTTAGGTTATGATATATTATATCTAAATGAGAATACAATTCGCATTTTGTAATGTTTAAGATAAAACATATTAGTGCCCATTCCGTTGCTAATGATTTATTTAAACTGGTAAAGTTAACTACAGAATTAAATATTCGAAAATATTCGGAAGATATATTTGTATATTTAAATACATATAAACAAATGTTGAAACTTTCTTGTTCATCTGTTTATAGCTGGGGAAAGAAGAAAGGATATTTTTTACTGCATTTGGCGTTTAGTTTCGTCACTCAACACGCAAAGCCTCCAAAATTTGGCGAAATGGGGAATGGAGTGTCTTAACACTAGGTTCCCTCTGCCTACACTGCTATGTGCGGGATACAGCGTGAAGCAATAGGAATTGGCCAAGTTAACTTGGCATCATCTTTTAACCTGATA
Source organism: Heliconius melpomene melpomene (assembly GCA_000313835.2). Lineage (NCBI taxonomy): Eukaryota > Metazoa > Arthropoda > Insecta > Lepidoptera > Nymphalidae > Heliconius > Heliconius melpomene. Next base: position 7,484 of record HE671087.1, on the reverse strand, counting down.
AATCATAATCACTTGGCCCCACTACTCTGTAAGCAGTTGCTGGTTGTGGTTATTACATTCATAATTCTAGTTTATAAAAACATTTTTATTATTAATTAATTATTTAATGCTCATATATATGGTAATAAATTGCTGTATTATAATACATATATTATAAGTTCAATTAATATATTTTCTATGAAAAAAAGCAATTAACAATCACGCGAGTAAACTTCAAGTATTTAATCATTCCACATCGAGTGCGATTCGCCTTGACATAAAATATACAGGGAGGATATTGGCCAATATAAAATATTTATTTAAAAAATTTTGTATTTTGTTTTCGAAATATTTCTAAAAGTGTGTCCGAGTCATAAATAAAATATTCTAATTGATTTCGTCAAACCCGTTATGTATTGAAAAAGATATTTTGATTTTTTCAAAAATAAATAGAGACATTTATCTAAAACATAAATAAAATTGTTCGCGTTTCTCTAACTTACGGTAAATAAAAATTACAAAATATTTTCAAAGCTTTTTTTTAATCTTACATAATAATTATGAGGCCGGTGTCGCAGTGGGGTAGTGTCTGACAAACTCATGCATATGGATCTTTCATTCATTTCCCGTTGCATTCGACAATTCTTCTTTAAATTGGGCCATTTAACAGACAAGCTTTAGAAGTATCTTAACACTATGATCCCTAGTATGTCCACCATATGCAGTGCACGCGCGGCGTTGAGCTCCGAAGAAGAATTCCGCGGAAAGTGGGGAACGGAATTGTCTTAACCAGGTACACGTCTCAACACTAGGTTTCTAGGTTCTTTCTACTTACACTGCTATCTGCAGGATACAGCGTGAGGCATACAAAGTGAAGCTAAAAAAATAACCCGTCGTCATATTTTATCAAGAAATGCCAATTAGTGGCAAATTTTGTTTACCGAACAAGCCATACTTTTAATTATAAAATTATTCCAACAATATCCGCGGGACTGTAAACACACCAGGTTGTGAGTTCGATTCCCACTCGAGGAAAAACACTTCAAGTTCTTTGCTCTGATTTCGAAAAGTATCCATTTTAAGCAATACTCCTGCCTTCAGAATTCGGCGGTACATAATGAACGGAATGTCTTAACACTAGGTTTCCTCTGCTGATCCTGCTGTGTGCTGGATACGGCCTGAAGCAAATAAAACTGTAACCGAGCATTGCCTGTAAAGAATTCATTGATTAGAGGTAAAAAAAACGCAACACAAAGCGTATATACAATAGGCAATCAAAAGCTTTTCCATTCCATCACTTTTTACTCAAAGGTTGAGTTTCGTTAACAAACGAACTGACAACACCGTTTATTTTTTTTTATAATTGACTTTTATCATTGACCTATTTGTTCTAGTAATGAAAGACGCAACCGATGAAGTACTTTAGACCATTGAGGTCGTAGATTTGGTTCCGTCAATTCATTTGAAAAAAATATAGGTAAGTTACCTATCCTGTAAACTATGACGTTAAAAAAATGTAAAATTAAAGGAAAAAATGCACCTAATACCCAACTAGAAAATCGTACAAAATAATTTACTTACAAAAATGGCGATAACTGTGAATGTAATAAGAATTACATGTTTGTATTCGTTACAAAGAAGTCTCATATATAAGGAGAAAGGAGTGTTTTTACACTTCAAATTTAAAAAAAAAACGTCAAGTATAATTTTATTTACCGCTAGCCACCAGCTTACGGTATTTTAATATATAAAAATGGCTCAAACCGAGTCACGGATACCACTTTACTTTTTATCATTTATTTGTATTCCAATCTAAAATCATGATTTATTTGGCACTCCACAGTCGATTGTAACAGGTGGAATTAGCATAAACGTTGGTGACCTTAATAGTTTATGCGATTTACAATGTCTAATTGATTTAATATCTGTTTTACTTTTAATAAAACATAGATTTCATGTACTTTTAATAAGACTACTTGTTGATTTCTCAAGAGATAATATACCTAGGTAGTTTAAAAATAAGTACTAATACAATCTAAATTAAGCGAGAGAAATAAAAACGTACCTTGCGACTACTGTAGAGCAGCAGGACAGAACCCAACAGTAAACGCAAGAGTGGTGGGTTTTATCCAAACTCAGGGGATTGAAACAACAGAGCGAAGAAATGAAAATATGAAATATTTAATTTCCTCAAGTGGGAACCGAATATAGGATTCGTGATTTCCTGTCGTATCTAAAGCAACACGATTGTGCTCTTGCACCACAATTGTCCTGGAAATATAAAAATAAATATGATACTCAATTCCCCGAGCGGGAATCGAACCCCCAGTCATTGGGTTTCCAAAATCGACACTGTCCCAAGCCAACGCTAAGATTTCATTTCATTATTAATGATATAAACTAATACATTTTTTTACGACTTATGCGTCTCATTATATACATATATTTCACAAATTAAAGAAAGTTTAGAATTATGTATTTAATTATAAAAACTTTTACGCAACACCCAAGAACCATAACCGTTAGCCAACGCCATCTTACTAAAAGTACATAATATAAGCACTTAAAGAGTAAAAGATCGTAAAAAACGCAATTTTTATAGTTAATTCTGCTTAAAAAATAAAACGGATATTCTTTAGAGAATCTGGACCAATATTTCATCGATATAAAATACCTGCGCTTGTTCGAGTAAAAAAAATAACAACACAGAATGCCGTTATATAAGATAAGGTTCCGTATAATATGTTACGTATTTAATGTGTTATAGCGCTTTTTTTACTCGATGACACCATTTTAAAGATAATTGTAAATTAATATCAATTATCTTACATTATATGAATATCAAGCACGGCGTTAAGTTCCGCCACTCAACACGCCATATTTGGAGAATGAAATATCTTGAAACCTAGATACTGGTGTCCTTACAATTCGGGAGATGGCTAACCTATAATATTTTAATCTTATAAATTAAATAGTAAAATATGGCTACTAAACTTTGATAAAAACAAACCTATAAATAATATTTAAAATCTTAACAAACTTATAAGCAATATATTAGATTTTCACGATTTTAAATGTAACTGTTTAATGAAATTCATCATGTTTTTTTTTATATTACACATATTGGAAATCTGATATTTCGAGCACTTTGCAGGTATAGCATGGTTATAAATAGACATTGTGATAGACGGGTTGGCATATTAATCCGATTAAAGAATTTCATTTAAAACTTATAAATATTAATCTTTTAATATTAAATATATAACTCTAAACTAGTTGCGTTATTATTTACTCAATCACAACAAATTCTTTATTTGGTGTCAGCTATAAAAAACTCGATGTCCAAATACGAAATATCTTTTAGTGTGGACTAAACTGAAACGTGGGTGGTAATGGTGTTCTAATGGTTTGGAAGAGAATATATGTTAAGGGCGGTTATGTCTAGACGAAGATGAAGTAGAAAAAATGTTTTTCGAAGATTGTTGAAATTTGAATAGGTATTATCTTCAAAATAAGTATAGGAATTTGAGAAGGAGGCGGCGTGTAATTAAATGCCACTTGTTATGGCTTATAGAAATATCTAAGCTAAATATTTATTTAGAATATTCCTAGTACGATAAGAAGACTGCACCGTAATCTCCCTTAGCTATTATATATGTACATATATGTGAAACATTATAAGTTTTGCATGATTCTCACGTGTCAGTTGCGAAAAAAAATAACATTATTATTAATAAATACAATACAAACAAATAAATAGAATATAGCTCAATTATGCATATAAGATCATATTCATTTGTTAATAAAAAACATTAAAATGCATTTTATATTATTAATTTAAATACTAGGTAATGTAATACATCATGTTTCTCTTTATTTTAGCATTATCTTTATTCAAACAGGTGATAAATATAATAACTAATAATTTCCAATAAAAATTATTCCAAATAACAAATTCGGAAAAAAATAAGCTTTTTAAATTTAATTTCTTGCGAGCACTAAGAATATACGTATAAATGTAATTGGGACATAATATAATAGGGAGGTAGTTTCTCACCGGATTTTCTTTGAAGGCGTAATACTTAAACGTAATGATATTTAAACAGCGTCATTGCGATTATAATCGGTTAGTATTTTTTTTAGCTTCACGTTGCATCCCGCACGCAGCAGGGTAGGACAGGGAGGGAAGTGTTAAGACATCCCGCTCCCTACTTCCCGCCAAATTCTGAAGGTATTGCGTGCTGTGTGACGGAACTTTTGCCTCAACACCAGACTGAAGAAATGAAAGTATTAAATATTTTATTTCCTCAAGTGGGAATCGAACCCACGATCTGTTGCGTCACACACAAAATTGTAAATAAACACTTTGCTGATAGTACCTGTCACAAGTGTGTGAAATTGAATTCAACTCATCACCTCAACAACCTAGCATTTAACATACTCGTATGGAATTACAAGCTCTATTTTATATAAATCGATATAACTGAACATGTTGAAATTATAATAATTATTATTTATGTATTATATTATGTTTTTTATATTATTATCAATTTAGGGGGATTATTATGAAACTTTTTTTTAGGTTTTTTAGGTTTTTAGGTTTCGGAAGGTTTCCGTTTCCGGTCGTCGAAGTGTCAACACTATTCTTAGCGGTCCGTACGAATTCCTTCTAAAAAAATCATTTAAAAGAGTAAATTGGAGGAAAAAGTAGTTAAAATAACAACACTAGAATAGTAGAAGACATAGATGATACAACTCGTGAATTTTCTCAAGTTCTATTCCACAAAAAGAAAAGCCGAGCATTCAAGCCAACAATTTGAGGTTAGAAATTCCAGTATCATAAAACCAGCATAACGCCAGTTTGACAGCTTCAGATTTCATTTTCGAAGTTGGCATTATCACAGTGCTGCCATCACATTATACGGAAATATATTGCTGTCAAACCATTCATTCTTTACGTTCGGTTCTACGTAATTTATTTCAATAATATGGAAGGACAATTTAAATTACTATTTGAGAATATGAAGCTAGAAATGCAAATACAGTCCGCCGAGCTAGCAAAATCTCTAACGCAAAATATAATGGACCGGATGGACGAAAAGCTTGTTCCTATTATGGAAGAAAATAATCTATTAAACAAAAAATCAGCAACCTAGAGAAA
>HE671085.1:0-25923 GCA_000313835.2 Heliconius melpomene melpomene | reverse complement strand
AAAGAGACTGATGGCTTTAGTTAAAATGTTCGACAGAGTTATGGTGCCCTATACTGAATGCACTAGCTACAAGAAATTATGGGCCCCATGACAAAGTTGCGGCCAGTCCTAGCATAGAGGCACAGGTTGTGACTGTAAAAGCGGTAGGTTGTGGATTTGATTCCCATTTGAGGAAATTAAATATTTAATTTTGTCATTTCTTTGCTCTGGTGTCCAAGCCAAACGTAGTGTTGAGTTCTATCACTCAACACGCAATGGAGGAAGTCGGCGGAAAATTTGGAACTGGGATCTTAACACTAGACTAGGCTTACTTTAGATAATAGAGAATCATTTTGTTTCAATTATTGTCAAATAGATTGATAGCTTTGACCCAAAGTTATGGTACCCTACCCTGAATGCACTAGCTATAAGAAATTATGGAACGAGTTTGTCCTACGTACGTGACTTGTGGGTTTAATTGTAATCGATCTTTGGAAGTCGACATATAAATGTATGAGATATAGTAATAAATTTTGTCTTGAAAGTTTTCATCGGAAACATTTAAATGTGAAACTTATGTCTTAAGTGCGTTAAGTTTAATGATTTCGGTAGGTATATAGTTACAAAAAATCTATTTAAATAGATAAATAATTTAAAAAGGTTGTTTTTCTGTTTTTTATCTTTTTTTTGTTAGCCCCATTTAAATTGTTTAATATTGGCATGAATACATTTTCTTATATTTTAAAATATTAATTTCGACCGATGTTACTTGAACTTACTACCAATTAAATACATTGCAACTATGCTACCAAATTAACTTAATTTTAAATGTTAACTATAATGATTTTTAATAAATATAACCTTTTGTTCTCAGGTAATCTTCAAGAAAAAAACAGTTGGTTTTTAACGTATTTTCGAACTTCTTCCGGCCAGGTGAATATAATTGCAGCTGTACTATAATACTGTAATATTATTTACATAACAGTATTATTTAGCTTTATTTGAATAAGGTTGAAATTTCTGTGTACTTTTCGTGATGATTCATAATTTTGGTTCGCATGTTGATTTGGGTCACAAATTTTAGCATATGGTAAACGAGGCTTGCAGGACACTTTGCAGGTGATAATAATAAAATTATATTCTCATGTCAACAAGGCTATCTTTTTATTAAGGCTCGTTCCATATTTCATTTTTAAATGAGTCAAAAAGTATCATTAGGTATTCTTAAAAAAATAAGGAAAAAAAAAACTATTTTCTTTTGTCCTAAAAACTATTAAATTGATAAAAATTGTAAAAATAAATCGTAAAAATTGAGTACATATTTACAAATCTAAATTCGAATTCCAAACTAATACTACCATAATCACTAAGCCATCAGTAGTTTTATATAAGCAAAACCATATAGGTACATACTAACATTTTTTTTTCATACAACTAAACGGACGCGACAACAAAGGCCGTTTGCGTATAAACTTGACGATATATATATTATTAGAAGGAAGTGATCCATGCGCCAAGGTTGACCGCCCTCTCACCGATGCGGCGCACCCAATATCAACCGGTACCATTAGAACTATAGTTATAATATAGTTATATTATATACAAACAGTATATAACAATATGATTATTGATGTTAACCTATTTTGTTATTAATCTTCAGGAATTTCAGGAATCTTTTAGGAATTCAGCGGAAAGTGGGGAACGGAGTGTCTTACCACTAGGTTCCTTCAGCCTTAATGATTAATTTTTTTTAAATATGATTTAATATTTAATTAGGGTATAATTAATGTATCCTAACTATGTCCATGTCGTGCGACTACTTAAACATCTTAACAGCTATTTTTATTATAAAAAATTAAGTATAGTTTTAGTTCAGCAGTAATGCCGCTATTAGCGGTACCAGTATAGCTATTTCTTGTTAGATTTCACTAAATGAATGAGCTTTTGGTAGACTAGACTAACGATTGTGGTGCAAAACACGACTAGATTTTATTTTGTTTTATTTTTAAGTATATTTTTTATTGAGGCCGTCGTGACGCAGCGGCTCAAGGGCGTGACTGTAACGCGACGTTTGTGGGTTCGATCCCCACTCGAGGAAGTGAAATATTTATTTACGTTTATATTTTCATTTCTTCGCTGTGGTGTAGGGGCGAAGCGCGGCCTCGAGTTCTGCCACTCAACTCGCAATGCCTCCAGAATTCGGCAGAAAGTGGGGAACGGAGTGTCTTAACACTAGGTTCCCTCTGTCTACCCTGCAGTGTGCGGGATACAGCGTGAAGTTGTTTTGATTTGATTTTTATTTTTTTAATGCCGCAATTTAGGTAGGTACATACGTAAAAAAATATTTTAGCCTTTAGTTAATATAGGGTTGCTTTTTTGTTTTTTTTTTATATTATAAAGGTGTTTTTTTTTAAATTAAAAAACACATTTTTTATTGAGCTAAAATAAGTATACCTAACTCATTAGCCTATACTCGTAAATAATTTTTCTTTAACATTTGAAAATTAGCATTCTCCATTAAGGATTCTCTATCAAAGATATTTATTTAAATGTTTATTCTAAATTGGATATAATAATATTCATAATTAGGAAAGTAAATTTATCTTTAGCTATATGTCCCGTTAGCACCTGCAGGTAATCGTGAATGTTGTGTCGATATTTTATATTGCTGTTATTAATCTTGTATATTTAAAATTATATTTTTATATCTAATACGGGATGGGGCATGGTCTAACTGTGAATGCGGTGATTAAGGGTTCGATCAAAGAGTTTTATTTAAATTATTTTTATTTCCCTGCTCTGGTAGACATAACGCGGAGTTAAGTTTCGCCTCTCAATACGCTGTTTCTAAAATTGGGTCGAGAATACGAAAACTATTAAATTTAAACTTTTATGTAGTTAGTAATTAAAAATACATTAATTTGTGTCTACTAGATAATCCAAAATTTTAAATATTATACTAGCTTAATAGTCGTGGGCGACTAATAGCAAACCATATTTTTTAAATTCAAAATGTTTATTTCCTTTTATATTTTGACAATAATGTATGTGAAACTTCTTACGTCCTGATGAAATATGGTCCACCTTCTAACATTACATGTAGCTAGCTGTATATAAAAGTAAGCGTCAAGCTTGATCAGCCACCATGAAGAGAAACTCCAGACGGTGCTGGTCTTCGGTTTCGTGATCTCCATTGATATGTAAAACTGTAAACTGGGCCGTTCCGCATTGTTAATTTAGTGCGACTAACGGTACTATAGGTTGGATAGGGTTGTCAAAGTTGATAGCCTAAGGAATTAGGTTGGAAATGGATATAATTGGAATTGTACTAAAATATTGATAGTAATTATTTGAGGCCAGTGGTGGCGCAGTGATATAAAACTGTGATTGTAGGTTGTAGGTTCGATTCCTATTCGAGGAAATGGAATATTTATAATTTACATTTCTTCGCTCTGGTACCAAGGCAAAAATTGCACCACTCAACATGTAACGCCTCGAAAAATTTGGCAGAAAGTGGGGAACGGAGTCTTTTAGCACTACCCTCTGCCTACCCAGCTATAGTTCAGCCATAAAACAACAAAATGTCTCAAAATTGTGCGGATAGTTAGGAATGTCTTGACATAACATTCACACGAGGTTAGCTCTGCTGGTACTGACAATACTGTGGTATTAGTAATTGTTAAAAACTCTATATATAACATATATACTTGTATTTGAGATGTGGAATATTTTTATATCAGTACCAATATATACTTTTATTATTTTTATTATAGTACTTAAACTTAAAAAAGTAGTATTTTTATATCTACTTGACCTTTAGTTTTATGTTGCATAAAACATCATTATAAATATATAGTTAATAAATATCACATTACAATGTTGGTTTGTAGATACAACGTTTTTTTATGAATATAAAAAAAAAACTGAATAACTGACTTATATGCAAATACCCTGGACAAATAACAGTATTTTATTTTATATTGTCCCTGCAAATGATTTTGTGGACAGTACCTCCTTATTTTTTAGTATGTTTTTATTTTTAAAGAATTTTCTTAATAAAAAAAATCTATTTACTTATACTACAAGAATGTATCCCTATGGAAATTACGAAAATGTTACCCAACGCATTAAGCATTTTCTTATCAAAAGTCTGAAAGTAATTTAGAACACGACCGAAATTTAGTTTACTAAATAAGTATATTATTTGTATACATTTGGAAAATTTTCAAGTTTTTTCATCAAAAAAACCTATTTAAATTGTATGGAACATGAACGTATGAAATTAAGGGATTATTTGAAGAAATAGAAACTACTAAAACTGAACATTTTTAGTAGTAAGTAAATAAAAAGAAAAAAGATTTAGTTTTCATTCGTACTAAAGGTGGTTTACAGATAAAGTACCGTTATAGTTACTTTCAAGTTGTTACTTTAAATTACAAAATCTGGTATTAGTTTACAAACGTTTACAACGGATTTAAATGGAACTAAATAACTTTTATTGTTTTCTCACTGTTTCAATTTATTTGTTGTAATTTATATTTTTCTATAATCATTTCTTAGAAATTTGTACGTAGTTAGAGAAAATGGGAGTAATAAATAACTTAATTTTGATTTATCTCATTTTGTTTTTAATTATTTATTTTCCCAGTTTTTTATATAGAAGAGTAGGCCAGGAGAGCTTAGTGTCTAAATTAACCATTGCCCTAAGTGGAAATCTAACCCATTGTAAAATTATTATTGCGTTACTACTAAATAAATATATTAATACTACAAATATTTTTCCCTTCTTTCGCTATCTTAAAAGAAAAGATGCCATCCACCGCGCGTCCTACGCTCTACTAAGAATCATAAGAAAACCAGCACACTGATATACAAAACACGGAAATAATTCAATACAATGACTTACTTTCATCTATTTGTAACCTGTCATTATTCTAAAGCGGTTTGATGCTCCAATGAACGCAGATTTGTATGAAACTTTCTTTCCATATGTGCCCAATCTTGATATATTTGGTAGAAAGAAATCTCCTTGAAAGTACTTTGTTGGAAAGTATAAGAAAATTGTATTTATATTTGTTGTATTCTTTTGTATGTATGTATGTTTATATGCCTTTTTACCCGACTGCGGCTAGGCTTAAAAGAAGGTTATGGTTTTAGCGCGTATTTACGTATCTGATACTTATGTCCGTTCCTTTGTAATTGATTTTGATGAACGATATGTTGTCGTTGGATTTGTCTTATAAATTTAGATATATAAATTTAGATTATGCATGTTTTTTGTTTGTTTATAATCAACTTGTTAGCTATTGTAATTAGATAACTAAAGTAAATTCTGGTTAAAACGTAGACATTAAAGAAACAGGATACTATTGATAAAACTGTATTTTATGTTGAATAAATGGAAGCAAAGCTGTTGGGTGTTGTGATTTAAAAAACTTACTGTAACAGTACCTACAGATATTGGTAATAACAATAAATTGAAGTCAGCCATAATGCCTATACACAACACATAAGTGTTGGTGCAAAAGTGAAAATATATCAACAAGAGAATTGAAACTCGTTAAATTTAATTGTTCATAATAAAATCCAAAGCTATACTTAGTTTTATTGTACTGAGACATTTATTTAGGCCAGTATTTATGAATAACTATCAATTCTGAGATCAATCTTGAGATGCTGTTTTCATTCATTAATTACGTCTATGAATGAAAACACCGTGAGTTCCGCATCTCAACTGACAGTGTGTGGAGAGAACCAAATGAGGAGAACCACGAAGTTTCCTACGCACATCCTACTATATACAGGAAAACACGATTAAGTTAGTAAAAAAATCTCGTTATAATATAATTTTTTATATAAAAAATACATAATATAAACAAACACGTTAACACGTAAGTGATAACAGCCAGCGAAGCACGCGCACAAGATTTGAGGTGAAAGTAATGGGAACAAAAGAAATTACTTTGCAATAACCGCCTGTGTTTTATGCTCATTCATGGCCGAAATGTATTCCAGCTTCATCAGCTTAGTGGGCCGTGAAATTTAGTACCATTTATCCGGTGTGCTTATTGGTTTTCTTAAATTGTGTTACTTTTTTCTTACTTTTTTAAATTGTGTTACTTTTTTTACTTTTTTAAATTGTGTTACTTTTTTTTAGTTTTTAAAATTATGTTACTTTTTTTTCCTTTTTTAAATTGTGTTACTTTTTTTACATTTTTAGTATGTACCTATCTATTTCTATTGATTGTTATTGATTTCTTTTGTGTGACGGTTGATAGGTTGATTTGGGTTAGTGGGTATTTTTGTTTCTACTTTTTGAGATGGGATTAATCTTCATTTCATATGTGATATCTTTATTTTATTCTTTGCTGTGTTATATAAGAGTGTTTATGTTATGTTACCAAAGTGAGAAAATAGAAAATATAAAATTTTTCATTTCCCTGAGTGAAAATCGAACCCACAACCATCGAGTTTACAGTCGCACGCTGATGCCCCTGCACCACGACAGCTTCTATAATAATCAATAACTTATATTATTTTGTAATCTCATATTATAAGACTATTATAAATAAGAAGGCTCCATTCATATTGAGAAACTAAAGTAAACTTGAAGAAGTATATTTTAACTATAATAGTTACACGTTATAAACACATTTAATTACTATAAGATAGCTGAGATGTTCTCGATATTTAAATGTTTTCATGTCAGTAATTGGTTTATATGCAATTTTGATTTTAATCCTTGACCTGCTTGTTTCGACGCTTTCTATAGATAAGATATTTATGTTAATTTTTTACTTTGTTTTCTTTGTCTTCGCCGCACATATGGAAGGAGAAGCAGGTAAACAGAAAGGAGAACCTAATGTCAAGACAAGAGGTGCATTGGCGTACGTAGAGATGTTCTCTGAGGGGGCCCTTGATTTTAGTTTCGAACAGATCTTTTTGTGTAAAGATTTCTTTTTTAAAGTTTTTATTACTTAATAATAATGATAGTCTGGGATGGACAAGAACCAACAAAAACAATTAGATACGAAAGAATACAAAATATTTTCTTAACCCAATATTATTCGACAACAACAAAGCCTTAAAACTCTTCGTGATTGTTTGATATTAAGGTGTATAGAAAGATAGTGGTAAAGAAAGTTGTCAGAATAACCATTTTTTGTATTGTCACATAAACATTATGGCAAATGGTTTTGGTAAAAATTCCTACCTTTCACTTCACAATCGACTTCCTTTGCGACAATTCTTAAACTCTTTACACAATTCATTTTTAACCGCAGTGTAATTTTGTATTATTGGAGACAGAAAAGTGTATACTTATTGGAGTAGTTTTCTTTTTTTTTATTGTAAGTAAGCTAGTCATATAGTCTCTCAATGTTGTCTGTCCAACTAAATATTGAATATTGCAATAATTTCCAGTGAGGCCAGTCGTGGCTCAGGGTCACAAAGTGGAGAACGGAAGTGTCTTAATGGGAACGAAGTGTCACAGGTTCCCTCTGCATACCCTGTTATGTGCGGGATAGAAACAGCATGAAGCAATAATTTCCAAATCATGAAATTGTAGTAGAACAAGTTTCACACTAACTAACTAACTAAAACCAAGTATTGGAAATCAATATCTTCTACTGTCCCTACAGAAGTTTCGCTATAATTATAGCAATGCAGTGCGGTGCAACAGCTGCATTAGCCTCCTATCGATACTCGTACCTGCAGTTGGCACCTCGCTGCAGGCAATTAACGAAGTCTCGGGCGGTTTGCTTCTGACACCCGACATGGGGATACACTAATGAGAAATTGTAATTGATATCAATTAGATTTGTTTGTGTTTCAGATAATATTGTAATATATTTATATAAATAAGTGTAATATTATGGCTAATTGATAGATTGATAAACAATAGTTAAAAATTTAAAGTGAATATTTAATTTTTAAAAAGTTAATTACTTACTTTACAGTCGTACGTGGCCACAGATAGAGTTAAAAAATGTCTTAAAAATCACGGGCACCGACGTTATCATTATTTTATTTTTTCGTCTTAAATAAATTATACTTTAAATTATCGAAATCACCATTATTTTATTTATAAAATAAAAGAATCGGCAAATTTAGTGATATATTTATTTGGCAGCTCGTTCTGTCCACAGATAAAATTCACTATAATATTCATACATATATAGACTTGTTAGGAAATTTTGATATTGCGTGCAGATAATAAATACAACGTAGGTAAACCAAGTTTTACATTATCTTTACAGCAATAAAATGACATGTAGCACTTCACTGTAGAATGTTTTTTTTTTCAACGTTTATATCTTATCTTGTATGTACGCGGAGAAACTTAATTCGCCACTTTCTGCTTCTTTTGCAATATTACATGCTTGATAGATTTTTTTACTGACACGCTGCGGGACACCACATATTATGCAGGTCGAAGTAACCTAGTGTTAAAATATTCCGTTTTCCTCGCACCGCCCAATTTTCGAGATATTGCGGGTTGAGTGTCGCGAAACTTAACGCCGCGCTTTGTCTTGTCATTGGCGACACAAATAATTTATTACTCCGAATGAGAGTGGAAATCAAACCTACAAACGTCGCGATAACATTCACGCGTTCTGCCTCTGCGTCTATGGCCTCATCGACCGACCGACATTAAAAATATTTATTATATATATAATAGTATTTTAAAATACGTCCAATTTCACAACCACTATAATTATATTTGTAACATATATTTTCATATTGCAAAATTATATCTGTTGAACGTTTAGCGTATTAGCTCCTTGGTAGATTACTATCTTTGTTTAACCCATTACTAGAAATTTATGATCCAAATTGAAATAATTTTTATTTTTGCTGCCATTAAGAATCGGTGGCCGTATTTCATGATATAAAATTGTTTTTATAATCCAAAGTAATTTTTAGTCGATTATTTACCAGTCGTGGATACTGAACGTTTGAAATAAATGCTTAGTAAATTAGATGAGTTATTGATGTCATGCTATTCCTTTTAAATTGTACTTTTCGTGTAAAGCGTTTCGTGTTTTTAGCGTCAGGCTGCATCCCACCAATGTAAACCTAGTAAGACACTCCGTCTCTATTAAGACACTTAAGTTACCCACTCTCTGCCAAATTCTGGAGACATTGCGTGCTTATTTCCTGTTACCTAACTAGTTTTTTAACAGAGCGAGTGAAAATATTGCATATTTCATTTCCAGTGGAAATCGAACCCACAACTTGTCGAGCTTATAGTCACACACTTGAGCCCCTGCGCAACGAATGCCCTCAATAAACATAGTTGTTATAATGATATTACATATTTAGAGAAATAATAAAAAAATCTTGAAGTTCTTTCCTATGTAAAATCTTGGCGTTTCATAGTTATTTATTTTTATCGATGCAGTCAAATTGTTTGTGTCAGTATTCACGGATCTTCCTTATATGTTGTAATACTCAGTTGAGGCAAAGTAAAAATATGTTTTATCAACGTTATTTTGACATTATTACAATATTACCTACTTTCGAGTGGAAAATGAACCCACAAATATCGATTTTGCAATGAATGTACACCACTACACTATAATGGCATATAAATGAAGCTAAAAATTCAATTTTTTTTACTGGTTCTCTCTTTAAATGATACTCGCAAGTCTTAGTTATTTCCTTCCGCCATTTAATTGAATTGCGATTTTCTTATACAATATAAATTAACTCTGTCTTAAATATAAAGAAAATAAGGTTAATAGAAACTACAGGTAACAATACTATTACTGACTGTGGCTTACAAACGGATAACAATAGAAAGGAAAAGTCTTTTGTTCATTGAATTTGTATTGAAGTTAATAGTTTTTTGTGTTAATTTTTATTTATTTTTCTCCACAATGATAGTAAATCTATGATATTTATTTATTTTATAAATGGATATAATGAAATAATTTATATGAGGCACTCGTCGTAGCAAAGCGGCGCAGCCTTTGACTGTAAACGTGAAGGTTGTTGAAGTTCGATTCCTACTCGGGGGAACTTATTATTTCATTTTTTCGATCGGTCGTTTTTTCATAGCAACTACTTCACGCAATATCTGGAAATAAATGTAAAAATTAGGGAAAAATGTATCGTGAAACTATGTTTCTCTAGCCTTACTTACTTTAAGCTTCGCAGGGGGACGGAATGGGGGGGGGGGGATATTGAACTAAAAAAACTATCACTTTAATGGTCAAGAGAGTCAAGCCACAACCTGCGTTTGACCATATAACTCAATTTGCTAAAGTTCTCACTTGTCTTTCTTTCAAATTTATTTCACGTTAAATTTTTCTCCGCGCTCTGCTCTCTGCTCTTAAACATGTTTAAAGGCACCGACGATATGATCAATCATGGTCTCATCCAGTACATTGAAATTATAAATTTCCCAAACCCAACTTAAAAAAATATTGGCTATGTACTTGTAACAGTTTCTTTCAGTTTAATTAAAAGCCAGTTCCATTGAATTTATAAATAAACTCAATAAGTCTTTTACAAGCGGTACGTAAATAGCTTGTGCCCAGGTTTTTTATGCGAACCTGTAAAATTGTCATTGTGTTTTATCGTTCGGGTTGCGTGCTCTTTTTTCCGATAATACATTTTATATTTTTGGGCCAATGAAGCCAATTCTACTATTACGCAAGGCTATTAGGCTTAAATAAATATTTTCGTGGCCCAATGGTATAGTAACTGGCTGTAAACACGATGCTTGTGGGTTCGATTACCACTCGGGGGAAATAATTATTATTAATTTAAAGCTAGGTTACTCTGGAATTCAGACAAAAAACCTAGGAGTACTTTGCCCAATTAATATAGACGTTTTACGTAAATTTATTACATACATTCGTTTAATTTTATATAATCTCATGATGAAGTATATTTTTTCATATTATCTTAAATAAATAATTATCTTTGCTATTTTTAATATAGGGAGGAGGAACGAGAGAGTTAATTTATTTGTTGTTGACACCTCATTTCTTTTAATAATAAAACAACTGTACGTTTTCAACTAGCGTGGACCATGCTGCATAGTAGACAGACATATTGCCTTAACTTTTCGCTTTGCCTTGTCAGACTAAATTAAATGAAAAAAATGAAATCTCTATCGAACCCACTACTATCTACATTTCTATTATAGTTCATACATAACAATATATAATAACATTTACACATACACTTATATATGTTGGTATATATGTCGACAATACCCACAAATATCTCGTAATAACTTCTGAATTATGCTTTGATATTAATGAATGAAACTAAGCGATTTCTCAATGAATTATGCTAATACCGACAAAATATTGTTTGTTTTCGCTTCTTATATCGATATGTAAATATTGCATATTCTAGTATTGACGTTGCGTGACGTATCGCATACTATTTGTTGATTTAAATAAAACAATAATACGTTCACCATTTTATTGGAATTCTCAATTCTTACATTTTGGATTTTCTTTTACGCATTTCCGGTATTTTACAATTCATTATTATAATTCTTATTCCATTTTTATGGCATTACTTATTGACATGGTATGTCAAAATAGGCTAATTGAATGGGAAATTGGTCCTTGGTATTTTTTTTAAATTGAAGCATATCAGAGACGTGCGTACGACACAGGAGAAATAAGTGAAATTCTATTTATTTTAGAACTCAAACAATAATCAATTTCGTAGAAACTAATAATATATTGCAATATATTCTTCACTAAAATATATTAACTCCGGGTTTCTTCACCATGCGGGATTAGGCGTGAAGATAATAAAATTGAACAAAAGAAGATACGTGCTAATAAAATTTTCCCTTATCTTCTGTCTATGCTACACAAGCGGCTGTGGATACCAAAACACCCATTCACATATATATATATATATATACATACATATGTTAGTATGTCGTTGTGTAAGAAATTACGTTAACTCTTGCACTTTTGTCTGAGATATTATTACATATTGCATATTGCATATTGTTACGCTCGCTGCCTAAGAATTATTGTTTGTTTAAGTAATTAACAGCTTTGCCATTTCGCTAGCAGTCATAATATTTTAGTAACTGTTATTAATTTCACAGTTTTTATTTAAGTGTTAATGAACCTTTTTTTTTATTTCACGCTGGATCCCATATAGCAGGGTAGGTAGAGGGAACCTAGTGGAGGTTCCCTCTGGTTCCTCCTTCTCCTCTAAAACACTCTGACCCCACGCATCAAAATTCGACAATTTTTGAGATATTGCGAATGAAAATAATTAATTTAGTAGTTTGAAATTGATTATTATTATGTTTATTTTTTTAATTTCTACGCTCTGGTAACGAGGCAAAGCATGACATTGAGTTTCGCCACTCATCAGATAGTGTCTCGAGAGTTCGACGGAAAGTGGGGTACGGCTGTCTTAGCACTAGAGTTCCCTTTTGCCTACTCTGCTGTGTGCGGGATACAGCGTGAAGATGTTTATCATTTTTTATTTTTTTTCTTAAATAATTATACATATAATTCATTCACCTACAAAAAGTATCGGAAGTATACATTTATACATACATTTTCTTCTTATAGCTAAATAAATAAAATAATTCAATAACAACAAAAGGTTTGCCATATCAAAATAAATACACATAATATTTTATTTTTAACACCTACATAAAACTAATACAAAGAAAAAAAGAAAAAAAAACGGCGATTGCGAAGTGCCTTTAATAGATTTGGTTGTGAAATGAGAGCGAACGTGTTTAGGTAAGGCTGGCTCTATTATGGGTTTTACGTGTACGGTTGGCAATTTATATCACAATTGGAAACATGGGAAAGGAAAGCCGACTAATGACACACTTTATATATGGGTTTATATATATTAATGTGTGAAGTTTGTTTTTTATTTGTGTCCCGCAAATAACAGGGAAGGCAGAGGGAACCTAGTGTTAAGACACTCTGTTCCCATTGAGACCTTTACGTTCCTCACTCTCCGCGGAGCTCTGGGATAGCGTGTGGAGTGGCAGAACTCAACGCTTAAATAAAGTAATTTATTGTTAATCTGAGTAAGTGATAAAAACATAGAGCCTACTTAGTAACTCTGTTGATTAATTTTAGAAACATCAACGAAACTATTTTGTTTAGTAATTAAAATCTTTGCTCGAAAATTATGTTTCGTTTTTTCACAATTTCGCACTGTATTCCTCATATCACAGAGTGGGCAGAGAGATATATCAGGAATATAGAACTTTAAGGGATACTTTTTTCTGCATTGCCACTAAAGTACGACCTGAAGATAAATAGACGTGCGTCGTCAATAAATTGTACCTACAATATAAAATAGAATGGGAGAGTCTAGTCATTACGGTCTGTATGCTGAATACGGGTTGTACATAAAGCTAAAAAGCGGCTAAGTGCGAGTCGGAATCGTTAACAAAGGTTCCGTTCCGTTATTTATAAAAACATAAAAAAAAATCTCGCATTGTATGGGAGATGTTTAAATATTTATTTTATTCTGTGTTTTAGTATTTGTTGTTACAGCGGCAACGGATCATCTCCGAAAATTTCAACTGTCCAACTATCACAGTTCCTGATATACTGCTTAGACAGACAGACAAATAGTGGAATCTTAATAATAGGGTCCTATTTTGCCCCTCGGGCACGGAACCCTAAAAAGCATCTGTCTAACAATAAGAATTATCAGTATAATGCAACAGGAATAACGTGAAACGGTAATTGAGTATTGTTTCACTATTTAACCCACTTGTTAAATGGAGCACAAAGATGCTGTGCACCTTGTGTATCACATGTGTGTTGTATATGCTAATTTTTGTTTTAATTTATACTAACTATTTAAATATATTTGGTTTATGGTATAAAGTATGCAGTAAATAGTAAGGTAGGTGCAGGGAACCTAGAGTCGAGACACTCCTTTCCAAGTGCCGCCGTATTTCCGATATATTACGTATTAAATAGGTAAATTTAACGTCGTGTTTTATTTTCTAACTAGAGCGAGAAAAAAAATCTCTAAGTGATAATCGAACTCAGAAATATGGCTTATACCGTCAGAAAATAAATATTGCAGAAAATCAAACTTAAGATTCGGTGTCATTGTCTTTAATTATAAAGTAAATGTTGAATACGGATGTTTCACGACTTATCGGTAACTTAGTGAAAAGTCACTCCTTTCTCTATTTCCCACTTGCTTATAGAACTTCCACACTAAATTATATAACACATTGTAATGTAATTATGTAAATAAACATTGTATCGACTAAGATTTGAACCCACATTCATTCCATTATGTCACTATTATAGTCTAAATTAATTCAAATAAGTTTTACTTAAAAAAAACCAAAATAATAATAACAATTTATACAAATATTTCTAAGGCATCATTATAATAACATGTAAACAGTTATGTAACGACTTCATATATTTACATAGACAGCAGTCAGTGAGGTGCATTTAACTGTACTGGCTAATGGCTGTACTACATCGCATTTTCATAAAAGCAAATACGAGTTAGTGTTGTTATTTGTTGAGGCGTGCTAAAGGTTATGGGTTCGATTCCCACTCGTAGGAAATTAAATATGTAATTGTTTCATTTTCTCGCTCTGGTAACGAAGTAAAAGCGCGGGGCTGTGTTCCTCCCTCCAGAGTTCAGCGGAAAATGGGGGGTGGACTGTCTTAACACTAGGTTCCCTGTGTACCCTGCTCTATTCGGAATACAGCGTAAGGTTAAAAAATAAAAATAATAGAAATTTTGATGACTCTTTTGTTTTTACAATTTCTCACTTATTTACCCAAGCGAATAGAAGGAAACATAAATAAACGTTACGTGAAGCAGTCGAAGCCTTTTTAGCTCGTTTAGTTATCTATCACTAAATTACGTCATTTGAAAAACATAGCTATTAGTGCAATTTTCAAGCCAATCGTTATGCACTATCACATCACACTTCAGGCGAATAATTGAATATATACTTGCGTGCTGGTATTGTTTTAATTACTTATTTTACGTTGTTTCGATTTCTTTTAGTTATATTTTCGAGTCTTGGCGCAGGTGCTAAATTATGTGACTGTATGCACGATCGGTCGTGGGTTCGATTCCCACTCGAGAAAATAAGATATTTATATTTAAATTTCTTCGCTTCCAGTTTCGCCAGTCAACATGCAATGCCGCCAGAATTTGGTGGAATAGGGGAGCAAAGTGTCATAACACTAGGTTCTCTTTTCCTACCCTGCTTTGTGCGATGTATGTCTCCAGTTCAATTTAATCATGCATTTATTACTCTACTAGCGACCCTATTGCGGCTTCGCCCGCTTTTACTACTGGATTATTCATATAATGTATGTTTGCAAAGCACTTAAGATAATGTGAAAATTAATTAGTTTCAATAAGGATTTTCCAATTGTTTTACACAGCAAGGATTTTTTAGTAGGTACCGTAATTTTAAATCTGTGCTACTAATCTTTTCAAGTACTTATTAAAATATATTTAAATTACTATTTTTAGATAGTTAAATAACATTAAATAATATATTCAACTCGAATTATCCAATACGTGCAAACGCATCTAAATCTCCGTTGCTATAAAGGCAGGCGGGTTTTTTTTTTCGAGCTTGTGGTTAATGTTGAAGAGGGTATTCTGTCCCTGATGAAAAGCAAGCACTACGTGGCTGCCTGTGACGAAAATTAAATAGAATCCATTGGCCGGGAATTGAACCCGGGCTGCCCGCGTGGCAGGAGAGCATTTTACCACTAAACCACCGATGCGTGTAAGGCAGGCGGGCGAGGCGGACTCGCTTGTATAAGAATAACATCGCGAGGCGCGTTTCGCAGCAAGGATTTTTTGATATTGTAACAACTTCTAAAGTACTTATTAAAATGAAAAACAGAAAAGACAGTTTTGATCTACATTAAATGGTCAACGTAACTAATATACTTATTTATATGCTGAGAATAAGGGATAAGTGAAACAGGACTCGATACAGTTGATGTGTGAACGGCGTGATGTGTCAATAATTAAATGCGTTTTTCTCTAAAACTATTTGCAATTTCGAAATAGTTTAAACAGCAAATTTTATCTTCGTTTAACGTAGAAATTTAATAAAGTATTTTAAAGGATAAGGATTAATACCATTATGGAAAAATATCCCTCACAATAAAAAATATATTGAAATTACAATTTTTAGACAGAAAAATGATCACTACACGTTAGTCTTAAAAGATACGAATATGCCGTCGCGGACTTTTTTGTAGATCTTATTAAGAGGAACAATACTCCAGTACATTTTTTTCATGTAGTATTTACCATTAAAGCAGCGCATGCGCCAAAGTGTCTCAGCGGGTAGGACTTTATACACATTTATCGTATTTATGTTAATTTACATAAGAATGTACAAATAATAAACTATGTATAAACCTTCCCTGAGGAATACTCGACTTAATGGTGAAAACCGCATCCAAATCCGTTGGGTGGTTTAGAAGAAGAAGAGTTAGAAAGTTCAGACAGACACAAAAAGCGACTTTGTTTTATAAGATATAGGAAGACAGACTTATACTAAACTTATAAAGCAGCTTATAGTCCACATATATTTATAGTATGTTTAACAGTTACTTTTTGCAATATCAAATAAATGTATGTTTTTATATGTAAGATATATTTGTAATTCTATAGCTCACAAGCGTGTGTTGGCTCTTGACACAGATTTATATGAAAAGTATAATGTAATAGAAACGCCAGGACAAATAAGGCACGACGTCAACGCCCTACTCGTAGACGTTCTCTCATTAATTAAGGGCAGACTGAGAGATTTGGTGTGTGGTATAAAGAATAAAAGTAATTAATGTGTAAGAAGTTGCTTTTCTTTTTTTTGTTTCACGCTGTATCCCGCAGATAGCAGGGTGGGAGGAAACTGGGGAGGCAAAGTATAGAAAAGAGTCTCAACTTAAATCTAGCCCAGCTGTTTCAATTATAATTACTGTTTTTACATCACTTTTTTCTATTTTCATTCACGTTGTATCCCGCATATGGCAGGGTAGGTAGAGGGAACCTAGAGTTAAGATACTCTGTTCCCCACTTTCTGCTTCCCTGTCGAACTATGTAACTGATAGGCTAATAAAGACTACATATATAGTAACATACATAATATTTAATTTCAAATCCGCTTCTCCCTTTTAATTTGCACCATATAATATATCTTATTCTCAACCGGTCATGTTAACGGTGATATGGCGGGATTGAGTCGACCTATTCTTCTTACTGCTTACACCTGTCAGCTGGTCAGCATTTCTATATGTATATAGAGTTTGTTTTGAGGCTTGGTAGGGGAACAAGGAAAATAAATATTTATTTAAATTAATATTTTCATTTCTTCGCTCGGAGGTCTTAACACTAGGTTCCCTCTGGCTATCCTGCTAAGGGTGGGATAAAGCGTAAAGCTGATTTAATTTAATTTTAAATCAAGCTCGCGTGCTAGCGGTGATCACTCAAAGCTATTGAAGGCCATTGTGGGCTTCCAGAGTAATTAATATTTCCAATGAAGGTCATTAGTAGACTTCTTCACTTCACATCAGAATCGCTTGTTTATCTGTTCTGTGTTTCCCGTAGACAGTAGTAAGTACAATCCTGTAAATAATACGGAACCTCCGGTTACCGACTCGCACTTGACAGTTTTTTTGTATTTTGTACTTTTTATTATTTTTATAAGAACAATAACGTAAACAAACATACTTACAAGTAGAAACCAATACAATTAAAAAATGTCAAAGCCAATTACTATTTTAATTAATTATTTATTAAAATATTCTGTGGCCTCATTATGGATTAATTAAAATAATTGGTCTCATATGCAATTAATACATTGAATGGAACACATTGTACATTAACATTTTTGTTATATTAATTAAAGTTAAGTGCAGTTAAGAAAGAAATTTCAATTGTTATTATAGTAAGAGGGTAATACTAATCTAGATATCTAATGAAATCTAGATATCGCAACCATAATATGTGTTTTTAATACAAATATAAATAGTTGGGGGTTTACTTTTGCTTTATAAGTCACGACGTATTTCATGCATTAATTATGTATATATGTATCTATAGATGTTGAGTGGCGGAACACAACGCCGTAAAATAAAAATATTAAATATTTCATTTTCTCGAGTGGGGATCGAATCCACAATCATATAGTGCTCCTACGCTACATTTATATCTTAGACAGTATTAAACCTAATTTATACCAATTAGTAGATGTTGTAACATTGAAAGTTACATAGAAAAGTTGTTAAGCGTAAGTAGTTGCGACAGAATTAGCATATATTAAATATATTATTTATTGTATAAAATTTACTTATATTATTTCTCTGTAAACGCGATTCGTTGTGGGTTCGATCTTCACTCGAGAAATTGAAATATTTATTTAAATTTATATTTCCATTTCTTCGCTCTGGTGTCCAAGAAAAGGCGGCGTTGAGTTCCGCCTTAGAATTTGAGGGAGAGTGGAGAACGGAGTGTCTTTACACTAGAGACTTTCCCTCTGCCTACCCTCCTGTTTGCGGGATACAGCGTAAAGCTTACTTTACTTATATTTACAACGAAGTGCCGGGTGTGTGAACGTCTCAGTCTAGTTGTGACTGTAATTAGATGCTTGCGTCACTTTGTGTCAGATTACGACCGGATGACGTGACTGAAAATCACAATTATAATGTTTATAAATATTTTTGGTATGAATTATTAATTAGTAATAATGCCGTATAGGTATATATTACAACCTATATTCCTAAATTTGTATAATATATTATTAGGGAAAATAATATATGACGTCATTGATAATATTATTTTCTCTAATAATATTTTCTTTTGTTTGTAAAACTTTTTGGCTCTACTTTTAGAGACGCTTAAGGCTCGAGAACTTATATTTATTATGATGGTCGGTTGATGTTATTATAGAATTAGGTTATATTATTTTAACATTAATATTTATAAATATTGTTAAAAATATTAAAAATAAATATTTGTACCTAATTATTATATAAGTAGTTTGTATAAAATAAATTAAAATATACAAACTTAAACGTGAGAACAACTTGAATGACTTTGCCAACTAAAAAGAGCGTCAGCTTATAGAAAAAAGTATATTTTGTATGCCAACAAGCACGTATATGTATGTATTACATGTTACGTTAGCAGGATTTCGTATCTACGTCCATTTTGACATTCGTTACGCGTCCGAAAAACTATCACGTTACATATTTTTATGACGAAGCTGAACTAAAATGTTTACGTAAATGAACTGTGGAATAAGAATAATATTTTTGTACTGTAAATTAGTATTTTTTTATAGCACTTAGAATTTAGTTTGATTTTAGATTGGATTGGATCACACAGAAATATGTATAGAAATGTGTATTTAAATAAATATGTAAAGCATATTATATTTTGGATTATAGTGCTCAATAAAATAAAATTCGCAACCGTCGCGTCTTCGCCTTTATCGTTGACTAGACTTTTTACATAAAATAAAAAATAAAGAATAGATACTAATTTTCACAATCTCTAACATTGTTTAGATTCTTCGATAGCTGAATAAATGACAATTTAATCTAAGTATTTTTCTGAGATATTTTTTTAGGTTGCCTTTCTAATACTGAAATTAAAACGTTGGCCTTTCCTTTTTATTGAAAGGTCAAGTAAAAGTCATCATTTAGATAACAATGAATAACTGTACGATTTAGTTTGCATAGTTAATATCCTTAATTTGGCAGTCTGAATCCAAATTAAGTAAACTAATGTTATTAAAGTCGTAGGTTGTAATCAAATGAATCTGATTTTATTGCTTTACAATTTAGGTATATAGCTTAGTCATCGAACGTTTTTCTATTTCTATACGAAATTGCCTTTTAAAAATATATTATATAGAATTTCTTAAAGTGCAGTATAACCTGCTTAAGACAATTTCACAGGGACCTGATCTAAAACGCTAAGATATTCATATAGATCCCAGGGCCCCCAGACCTACGTCATTTTAGCAAAGCAGAAATTTTGAGGATTAATAGTCTAATATGGCTCTGGGATCTTGGGCTAATATACATTTTGCTATCAATGTTGAAATTACCTATAAAATATATATTTCATATCGACGATTTAGCCACGTGAATAGTAACTGTGTTGACGCGTTTTAGAATTTCGGCAGAAAAAGCGTAAAGAGGGAATAATATTAATATATGAAAACCTAAGAATTATACTAGTAATAATATTTACTTACTAGTATAATTACTGGTTAGATCTATCTATCTGTCGATGCACAGATAATATAATAATAGCAACAATAAAGAAATTCGTGACAATATACTGTGTCAGTCACAAACGTCTTCAAAACGGTTTTAGGTCGCGGTCAGCTTGTAATTTGCTTTTTTTCCAGTACAACCTTGTATTTAATGAGCTTGTATTTTGTATACAGATTTAAAATTTATCTTTCTTATTACCGGTCAATTTCCTTCGTGTGTTTTCCATACAACGTGACATTGGCGAAATGAATTGTGCTCAACTGGCACGCTCGAAACGCCATATATCGAGAAATCAATCAATCAATCAGATTTAAAATGACAGTGACAGGTATCGCAATGCCAGTCTGTCTGTAACATTTTTTTAAAAATTATTTAAAATGAGATCGATGTGTGTGTGTGTGTGTGAGTTAATAGTATTTTGTTATCTGTGGTCATAAACTTAATAAATAATATTAATTACAGAATAAAAAAATTGCTCGCACATAGTAGGGTAAGCAGAGGGGACCTATAAACCTAGTGTTAAAACATTTCTTTTCCCCAATTTCCGCCGACTTCCATCTCCAATGTCTCCAGGCATTGTGTGTACGTGGCGGAATTCAACGCCGCGCTTTTTGTCCCGTTACCAGAGCGAGAGAAATGAAAATATTAAATATTTCATTATGCTGCGTGGGAATTGAACCCACAACCCCAAATCTGCGCCACGACTGGCCTTATATGATATATATATATATTTTTAGAACAATTATTTATATTAACTCATACAAAACCAGTATAAACTAAACTCATATCACAATATATATTACTTAAGGCAAAGTGTTGAAGGTGGTATTCAATTTGCATACATGCTACGTTCTACGAGCAATCGTTTATCTTCGCAAATAACTACAAGTGCAGAAATTTGCTGAACAGAAAATGATGAATTCCTACGTCCGCGAAGATTAATATAATATTTTCTCGTCTCAGCGCTAGAAGTGAGTGAAATTTGAAATGCATATAAAATTTCCATTGCATAACCTACGTACATGAAGTACGTAGGTTATGCATGAAGTTATAATATATGTGATGTATTTATCATAAATATTAATATGTAATATATTTGTTTATAATTTGCTACTTGTTAAATCTCACTGTTGTAGGTTCCCAGGTTCCCTCTGCTTACTTTACTATGTGCGGGTAAAAAATTATAGATATGGAGTTTAAATGTACAT
Organism: Heliconius melpomene melpomene; assembly: GCA_000313835.2. NCBI lineage: Eukaryota > Metazoa > Arthropoda > Insecta > Lepidoptera > Nymphalidae > Heliconius > Heliconius melpomene. The sequence goes on along the minus strand of HE671085.1, from coordinate 4,466 downwards.
ATTATATGACTTCCGTTACAAAGTGACTGATAGATAATGTACAGCTGGAATTAGAAAGAGTGTAGAAAGCTGAAACTTTGCATCTAAGTTGAGGAGTGAGGAGGAGCGCTCTTAGAGAACAGAGACAACTGTGAGGGGATTTTACGTTTTTAATTAGTTTTCTTATAAAATTAGTTTTAATATAAATATTATATATACCATAGTAATAAAGATAGGATGATTGTGTTTTATGAGTATATATTGTCAAAGAAATTATTAGTAGAATTATAAAGATTTATAAATTTTTAGTAAGTAGATATTTTGTTTTTTTTTTTATTTTATTTGTAATAGCTTACAACATTAAAATATGTTTCCTTTTACTTCTATTCTTATAAGTGACTAATATCACACTTTACGAATTTTGAGTTTAAATAAGGCAAAACCCATATCTAGGTCACCCCATGACCATAAATACCACCATATATAAGTGGTATGACGCAATTTGCAAAGCCAAGATTGTGAGCTTCTCGTATAAGGAACTTAAGTGCTAATAATGTAATGGAGATCTGGAAAAGTGACGGCATCGCGTAGGATTTAGCGATAAAAACGACGATTTTACGCTCGACTTAATATAGGACAATGTGCTTGCGACTTTGTACTTTTAGTATGGATTGGATTGAGGTATATTTATATTTATTTTGTAATATCAAGAGGAACCTTGAATGGACATAAAGAACCTTATATTATGTACGATTGCTGATCGAAATATTTTATATGTTAATAATTATATTTAGACAAATATTTAATGTTCAGCTATTTTCAGATTCACGCTTTATCAGGGTAAGCAGAGGGAACGTAGTGTTAAAAGTGTTTTAACACTACGTTCCGTAGTCCGTTTCCCATCTTCAAATTTTCGAGGCATTGCGTGTTGAACCCAATGCCGAGCTTTTCCTTTGTAGAGCCAGAGTGTAGAGATGAAAATATTATAATATATAATAATTCATTATTCCCTACACAACCCCCACAAACAACGCGTTACAATAATAAATCATACTAAACTAATGGTAGCGTATTTTTATATCAATAATAAAAATACGCTACCATTAGTTATATAGAGAATGCCATATATTAATATATAAAAACACCTTTTTATTTTCTCACATTCTATAAAATAACAAATATACTTATTATAGAAGACAAAGCAAATAACTCCAAGTGAACTATATCATTTATCAAGATGTCCGACCCACCAGCATGTCGGCCATATCTTAAAAACGTAGACGACAGATCGTAAATACAAATTTATTAATATTTTATCGAATTAATTAGTTGGTATTGCAAAACCGGGGAGCGAGGTCCGTGACCGACATATGTATGTGGTACAAGAACTGCATCTGTCAAACTGTCAATTATTGAATCGAATTTACAGTTTATGATTTCTTCTTCTTCTTGTCTTCTAGATATAAAGTGATATAGGCAAAGTGGAGTGGCAACTGGCACCCCCTAACCCCATAATTCAAGAATTACAATTAGTTTTTGTAGAGTTTATAATTGAAACAGATTTAAATCACATCTTTACTCGGTTTATTAAAGTAGTTTTTTTTAATATAAAAGATACATAAATAATCGTATTTATATGATGTAAATAAGGAAAAAATGTTTTTTGACGCGGCGTGACTTTAATCCGGATGTCTTTGTTGCAGGATAAAGTTCAATGTTATATTTTTTAAAACAGAAAAAACGTACAGAAGTTTAAAGTATTCTGTAAAAATCTTTGTGATATTTAACAATAGTCTCTGGTCTTCTTCTTGCCTTCTGTAAGGAGTTCAAAACGTCAGGTTTTAAAAAAATACTATTACCTAAACAACTTACAGTTTATAAGACAATTCTTTTCGCAAAATATGATAGTAAATTTTGTGTTTTTAATTGTTCCTTAAATAAAAAATATATATATGTTACTATAGTTAGATACGTGAGTGGGTATAGTAACTTAATATAAATTGTAGGTAGAGTCACGATATACAATACCGTTACTTATAAGTTAGAATCCTTTGTGTTTTTTACTTCAAAGCTTCCGCTTGAAATAACCAATATTTATAGAAATAATAAAAATATTTAAAGGATTATTACTCTATAGGATTATTTTATATATTTTAAAAATATTATTATCGGGGAAATATATACATTTGAATTTATTATTATTCAGAGGTCGTCTTGGCATTGGCACAGCTAACTGTAAAAGGCGGCGGTTATGGGTTTAATTCCCGCTTGAAAGAATTCATCTCTCCTGTAGGAAAAGTATTTGAAGTACATCAATTTTTTTGTGTTATAGAGCCTACATGTACAGCTATGGAAATATTAAATATATATTTGTTCCTTATGTGTGGTATATCTATGATGACAATATACAAAACAATTTAATAAAAGAACAACAATTGAACATTAAGTTATCTAATTTATCAACAAAAAGCCGAAACAATAAAAATATCTAATTTTCATTCCTCCGAGTGAGAATCAAACCCACAGCCAGTGACACTATTAAAAGATAATTTTCTTTAACCGTTATATTATAGTTAAATTATAATTTATGCATATAAAACATAATATAATTTTAGTAGGTAAGTAGGCATGTCATATGAAATCGAAAGTAAGTTAGGTCAGTACACTTATCCTATACTTCATAAGTATAATGTAAGTATGTAAGTTAATAGAGACCGTCGAGACGGGTGTAAAAAGATGTCAGTGTAAACGCAACGGTTGTAGGTTCGATTCCCATTCGGGAGAATGTATTATTATTTATTAATTCATTCCCCAAATATCAATTCTTCACTTTGGTACCAGGGCAAAGTGTTTCAAAAATTCATCAGATAGTGGGGAACGGAGTGTCCTAATATTATGCTCTGCCTACTGAAGCTAAAAAAGGCAAGTTAGTTACTAGCAACATATTATCGCTTCGCCTTTAGAAAATTAACGTGAACTCGTTTAAACCAGGTCGAATCAATGTTAGCTGTATGTGTTTTTAGAAGATTAAACAAACTTTCTTTATTCGATGCGATTTATTATGCGGTTGCGTGACAGAGCTGAGCGCCTTGCTTTGCCTTTTTACCAGAGCGGAAATCGAACCCATAACGTCGTATTTAAAGAATATAAATTAAATCAGCTTCACGCTCTATCCCTCACACAGCAAGGTAGGTAGAGGGAACCTAGTGTTAAGGCACTTCGTTCCCCACTTTCCGACAAATTCTCGAGGCATTGCCTGTTGAGTGGCGGAGTTCAACGCCGCGCCGCCTGGACATCAGAGCAAAGAAATAAAAATAAATAAAGAAATATATCTTAACATCAAAATCTTAAAATTTAACAAAAATATAGTTTTACATTTAGACGTAAGATAATATTTATAAAAGATATAAAGAATTTCGAGGCTAGTTGGCTGTTATGATAACTTTTATAAAACACTTAAGTATTTTTACAAGGTTCGTATATTACCTCGTTGCCTTATGTGGGGTATTATGTGAATGGAAAAACTGTGCTATTGTTTGTTTGTAAGATTTCGAAATACTAAATGATTTAACACTATCATTATTTTTTTATAGTGTATATTTATCTGTGGTGTGGTGTGGTGTATATTTATCTATGTGGTCTTATATTTTTGATATCTTATGTATTTAGAGGCTAGTAGTAGCGCAGGGGTAGAAAGGGGTGGGGGGGTGGTTATAAACGTGACAGGTTGTGGGTTCGATCCCCACTCGAGGAAATTATTTGTGTCAACACGAAATGTGCTTAGAATTCGGCGGGAAGTAAAGAATAGAAAAAAAATCTTATCTATTAGTTTTGACTTTACGTTCTTACGCCCAATGTTAATAATCGATCCTAATTCATAAATTGCTACCATAGATTAAAATATCAATCTATTTTTTGAGTTTAGCTTGCCAATAACCTATCGAAGTACTTCATTTTCAATCTTTAACTTCAATCTATCGTTGGGAGGACTAACTGGAGATGAAGAGGGAACTTTGTATGAAAATTACAGCTTGTGCGTGCCAATAAACGATCTGTCCATTTTGACATTACGGTGGATAGCAAAAATGACAGCTAATTGCGATCCGACATATTTTGGGGTTTACTTTATCATATCCCCGGATTGCAAAATTGCATTTATATTATATTTGATTTTTAAAGTAAATAAATATGTGGAGTGACATTTCTTCGAGTGATAGTAATGATAGTGTTATGTAGTCAGTGTCAGCAATTACAAATATATGTAGTGAGCATATAAAAATATATCAAGAGAGTCCTAAAAACTTCTATCAAGTTGGTGCCTTTCCTGGAGTTATTGCTGCAATTGATTGCACTCGAACACTTATGTGTTTAATCGCCATGTGAGTATTATTAAGTTATATAAAGTTTTCTTTACAAAAGCAGGCAAATTATGGAAACTTTTTTTTGTATACTTAATCTCAGTTACTAATTACCATTTCATTTCTTAA
>HE671084.1:25905-45362 GCA_000313835.2 Heliconius melpomene melpomene | reverse complement strand
GGGCGGGTTTTTTTCGAGCTTGTGGTTAATGCTGAAGAGGGTATTCTGTCCCTGATGAAAAGCAAGCACTACGTGGCTGCCTGTGAGGAAAATTAAATAGAATGCATTGGCCGGGAATCGAACCCGGGACGCCCGCGTGGCAGGCGAGCATTCTACCACTGAACCACCGATGCGTGTAAGGCAGGCGGGCGCGGCGGACGCATGGCGAGTGGCGAGCCGTTTCGCAGCAAGGATTTTTTGATATTGTAACAACTTCTAAAGTACTTATTAAAATGAAAAACAGTAAAGACAGTTTTGATCTACATTACACGGCCAACGTTACTAATATACTTATTTATATGCTGTGAGTAAGGGATAAGTAAAACTTGAGTCGATACTGCTGAAGTGTCAACGACGTGATGTGTCAACAATTAAATGCGTTTTTCTCTTAAACTGTTCGCAATTTCGAAATTGTGTAAAAAGCAAATTTTATCTTCGTTTAACGTAGAAAATTAATAAAGTATTTTAAAGGATAAGGATTAATACCATTATGGAAAAATATCCCTCACAATAAAAAATATATTGAAATTATTATTTTTAGACAGAAATATAATCACTACACGTTATCCTTAAAAGATAAAAATATGCTCTCGCGGACTTTTTTGTAGATCTCATTGAGAGGAAGAATACTCCAGTACATTTTTTTCATGTAGTACTTACCATTAAAGCAGCGCATGCGCGAAAGTGTCTCAGCGGGTAGGACTTTATTCATATTTTTCGTATTTATGTTAATTTACATAAGAATGTACAAATAATAAACTATATATAAACCTTCTACGAAAAATACTCGACCTAATGGTGAAAACCGCAACAAAATCCGTTGGGTGGTTTAGAAGAAGAAGAGTTAGAAACAACAGACAGACACGAAAAGCGACTTTGTTTTATAAGATATAGGATATAGTTTTAGTCCGCCAGAACGGGTCAGTGTTTTTGTCGATGTAAATTTATGCTTGTTTGACCACCCCAAGCGAGTGTCCACCCAGCTGTGGAATGGAGACTCATTTCCTGAAAACACAAAGAGTGGGTAATGATTGACATATTTTGTTGTTTTTTATTACTATTATGTTGATGGGTTAAGTAATTATAGAGTTAGTTAAGCAAAAGATTCGAGGAATAAAAAAAATTAAAAGTACTTTTTTAAAAAAATATATATATTGAGGCCAGTCGAGATGCAGGGGCATAAGCGTATGCCTGTAAACGTGACAGGTTTTGGGTTCGATCCTTAATCGAAGAAATTAAATATTTATTTAAAAATATATTTAAATTTCTTCGCTCTAGCACCAAGGCAAAAGCCCGGCGTTGTGTTCCGCCACTTAACACGTTATGTCTCGATAATTCGGCGGAAAGTTGAAACGGTGTGTCTTAACACAAGGTTCTCTCTGCCTACCCCGCTGTGTGCGGGTTACAGTGTGAAGCTGATTTAATTTACGACAATTATATTGATGGGTTAACAATAGTATTGGTTAAACAAAAAATCCGAAGAATAAAAATTATAAGTATTTATCTAATTATGACTATTGGTAGAAAATATATTATTACTTACTTGACCACAACCACGTACATCGACCGTGAGTTGTCAACTGTGCTGCAATATCCAATGACCGATATTGCCAGCGGATTCTTTAAAGTCATATTAAACAAACAATATATTTATTTACATTGAAATTAAAAAAAAATAAGGTACCCTAGAGGGAACCTAATGCTAAGACACTCCGTTCCCCACTTATTACTCCGCCGAAGGGAGGAGGGATTGCGAGTTTAATTCTGGAGCTATTTGTCAAACAGTCATATATTTAAATTGATATTGATTTAAATTCCTTTTATTAATTTCTAATTCTATGATACGGTTAATAACATCACAAAATGTTATAACTTTTTTGTTATACAATTATATAATCTGTCAGGTTTATAGGAAGTTATGGTCACGTGTGGTAGCTCAGTATAGCTTTGTATAAGCACCGCTAACCGGATGCTTGAGACCTACGGGCTTCCGACCGCCAAAAAAGAACTACAAGAATTTGAATTCGGAATTTGGATTAAGCTATAGATTAATATTAAAATTTATCCATATATTTATGTTTTGTTTATAAATATTATATATTTTTATTAAAGAGGTTGAATATTTAATTGTTATCTGATATCTCGTTTTTTATAGTAATAATTAATGCCAATAAAAATAGTTCCATTTGTGTTTATGTGAGCTAGGAACCATATATATTTTTTAATTTAACCTAAATTCCTCTGTAAAAGGATCATGGACTAAGGGTTTTGAGTCACGCTATTTGTTTTACTTGGTACTATGGTATTTAAAGTCATGCGATGTTTGCTGAAATTCTATGTTTTTTGACCCCATAGTTGCTCCTTTACAAGCTTTAAGAATTTTAAATAATATATTTACATTACATAGCTTCACGCTGTATCTCTAGCGGGGTAGCCAGAGAAAACGGAGGGTCGAGGGCTACGGTCTCTGCATACACCTTTCGGCCTCGTCCACTGTCATCAATCTCCACTAAAATATGCCATCCGAGGCCATGTATGAAGAGGTTGATGATTCGAAGGTCAATCGAGATCTCAAATGTATCACTTCATTTGCTTGTTCTAATATCTTACCGTTTACCCTGATCTTGCCTTCCGTCCTTCATTTCTTGCAATCACCAGCACCTCCATTTAAAAATATATATATATCTAATAATATACTTTAATATGAATATATTTATATACACAGTGTACAAAAAAATCAGAAATCTCTATATGCAATTAAATATTACAGAAATATTGCGTCAGGATATTATAACATATTAACAGAATATAAAACACCGATAATCGAAGCCGCAGTTTCCTGTCTCTATTCATAATGTGTTCGTAATACAACGTAGGTTAGTTCGCTAACTCGTCTGTACGAACATACCTACGGAATACAAATGAATCATAAACACGCGAACTAGGAAATTCCTTTTGATGCGCTCGTACTCTGTACTATACACGTGAAACAGATATTTTAATTCATAAATAATGTCGATTTTACTATGAACGATAATCTCCAAGTTAAAGGTAATTTCCAACGTAAGACATTTTGACGAATTTTCGAGGCATTGCGTGTTGAGTGGCGGAACCTAACGCTGCGCTTTGCCTTCAAAACGAAGAAATGAAAATATTACGATTGGGGATCGAACCCACACCCGTCAAATCCGTGCACCACTGCGCCACAAATGCCTCAAATTCCTTGTTTAGTCACAAACGAAATGAACATTAATATGCGAATTTAAAATGCTCTTGCATCCGCACCGTCTTTTATCAATAAGCACTCTTAGTCAGGCTATGACTATGAAAGGAAGTTATTTTTTAAGTGACATTTTTAACTTGTCTATTAACTTTGATGTCTAAATTGGATTCAATTAGCAGTGTAATTGCTGAAGGGTGAGTCAGAAGAATTATTCTTTTGGTTTTTTAAAATCTGTCTCTGAATTGGGGATTGTGTCAAAATAAAAACCAAGTAAATGCCCATTTAATCTTTAACTAAAACCTAAATCGTATTAATATTGAAATCATATATTTAAATTCTTACCAAATTCCAATTCACAAACATATTTATTCAAGCATAAGTCCACTGCATCAGTATAGCGATATAGCTATATATAATACACATATCTTATTATATCTAAGCGTTGTCTATCCGTCGCTCGCACGACAGTTGAAGGAGATAGTTAAGTACTTACTTTCCTAAGTACAAGCACGTTCAACATGAAACATGAGCGCCGAACGGAAGAAGAGTTTGAAGTGTAATATGGTGGAGGTACACACTCCGCATCACAATGACGCTTATGAACTCTTTATGACGTAACTTGAAAATGTCAGACTTTTATATCGGTAATCGCAGCTAGTTGCAGCTTAGGCAAAGTGTTAACGTCTCGAAACTGTCTGTAGATATTTTAGCTTTAATATTTTTTTAGTTTGCTTAATCGATGTCTTGCTTTTAATTTTTAGACGCTTTTGCGTTAATGTTTCTCTTTCTCTTCTATGTGGGCACGTAGAGACCAAATATTGACCGATTTTGATGATTCTTATATTCATTAATTCGTCTAATCTTGCGTCGTAATCTTGTCTAATAATTTTGAATTTGTCAAAAGTAGTATTGAATTTTAATTTATAATAAGTTTATTTAATATATTATACATACTTTTTTTTTGCAAAATAGAAATATTAACAGCCGTGATCCATTCTTTAACTAATTAAATCTTCCGAAGGAGTCCAGTAATTTTTAAATGAGTCCAGGTGGTCATTCCTGACATATTATAGTAAAAAGAAAATGACTGACTTAAGCAAAGAGTCCTGTTTATTCTATTTTTTAAAACTCCAAAGAGATTTTACGCTTCGAAGTGCCGGGTAGCATATACTTACAAGAAAACCTTCGAAATTTATATTAAGAAACCTCTCAGAACCTCGTGTGGTTAGTTTTGTCATTTATTGTTAGTAAAATGAATAAATAAATAATATTTGGTACTTTTTAATTTATACACGTACGAAAAGATGTAGCAATCAAAAGTAACCAGTGGTCGGGTTACCTTTAGTTGTGGTTAGTGTAAATTTAAATTCATATCTTGTAGTTTGCAACTTTGCGTGTTTCAACTATAGTATAACTATAGTATAACTAGGTATAGAAGTGACGCGTCGTCGCGACGCCCGCCGTCGCCGGGTCGCGCCGTATCGACGACCCCAATGCAATTTTAAATTACCACGAAATGGGGGTGGGTTTTTCATTCATTTGTATACATTTTAATAGTACTTGGAAACATGTTTGAAGAGGGTGTCGTAGTGCGAAGTTATGATTCAAATTAAATCAAATATGCATACAGCAGGGGGCTATGCAGAGTTAACTTAATGTTGAGGCATTCCGATTTCCACTTTTCGCCGAATTATTCGAGGCGTTGCGTGTTGAGTAGCGGAAGTCAACGCCAGGCCTTTCGCCGTTCGAGTGGGAATCGAACCCCTGAACCCACAGCCGTTGCGTTACAGTCACACCCTTGTGCCCTTGCGCCACGACGGCCACAGTAAGTGCGAAGTTTAACTTATTCATCATTATTCTTGCCGTATCATTCAGCGGTGTTTAATAAACCGGAAAGTTATTTGAATTGCGTGTATAGAAATTCTATATAATTCATTAATAGCATTACTGCTTTGCTAGGGTTGTAATCGGGTTATTGAGAAAACCTTCGTTGGTTGATTTAAAGGTTTTCATTTGATTACGTTTTTATGTTTCTAAAAGAGATATTTACGGTTGAAGTTTAATTTTTAAATAGTTCTTCAAAACAAATAAAATAATAATAGTATATCCTGTACATAGCAGAGCAGGCAGAGGGAACTTAATGTTAAGACACTCTGTTCCCTACTTTCCGCCGATTTCAAAGGCATTGCATGTTGAGTGGCAATTGCAAGTTAATATATAAATTTAAATAAATATTTCATTTTTTCAAGTGACACACTTAAGTTAGTGGCTTAAATAATTCTTGTGAGTGAATAATTAGTTACAAAATTAGTGACTAAGAATTTCACCCTTTTTCGGGTCAGGTAGGCAATTATGGAAATTATGGGTCTTAATTATGTTATCAAATGGGGACAGGGTTGATGGGTTTGTGTTAGCAATTCGTTTGTTGGCGACATTAGGCTTTATCAACAAAAAGGCCTCGTTACAATTAATACTGTGAGTCACGCACTAAGTAGCTAAGTATGTATAATAAAACAATCAATAAAAAAGCCAGTCGTAGAGCACAAGCTGTGACTGTAGACGCGATTAGTTGTGGGTTTGAACTCCACTCGAGGAAATGAAATATTTATTTAAATTTATATGTCCATTTCTTCTCTCTTCTGTCTGCTGTCCAGGCAAAGTGCGGTGTTGAGTTCCACTACTCAACACGCAATGCCTCCAAAATTCGTCGGGAAGTGAGGAACGGAGTGTCTTAACAGTAGTTTCCCTCTGCCTACCCTAGATGCAGCGATGAAGCTGATAAAAAAAACAATCAATAAATATTTAAGCACGAAATTGTAACTTATGTAATTTAAATAAATATTCGAAAAGTGTATAATCAATTTGGTCTTTCAAATAATCTTTTTACCTGCACACAGTATCACAAGCCATCATTGTAAAAGGAAGCCATTCAAATCGTTGAATAAACGGTCAGGTAGCGTGCGTGAAAATTCAATGCGAGTAAACGAGACATGGTGCCGGAGATTATCTCAGCTTAGCATTCCAACTCACGGCGTTTGAGTCTTACGATCATTGATAATGGAGGGAAGGTTTAAAATAAAACCCGTGGCCAATTTAGCTAATAAAAAGGATGCGGGTTCTAACAATACTATATCTAATATCTTTAAAACTACTATAGTCCCAATTATTCACAATTGTATGGAGACATTAATATTATTTTAGTGTCTGACGAGGGTTCCCCCTGTTCACCCGATCGCCGGTCGTCCCCTCAAATGAATCAAGTAAATAACGAAACAATGTAAACAGAACTCGGCGTGAACTGTGAATCACTATGAATAACCCCAATTTTTTTTTATAGTAAGACAGAATTTTTGACGGCAGTGAGTCATGTTCGTTCTGTAATTATATGTAGACGGTCTCGGTGTGCTTCGAACCTATAATTTGTATGGAATTGAAAATGTTTTGAAGTTTATATTTATACTATACTTGTTTGCTAACTTAAAATAGTACCTAATTATTTAAAGTATAACGCCTTATATGGTATTAAAGTAATTGGGAATCATTTGTGAAATTTTGGTTTACTGTAAAGTTATAACCTATTTATATGTAGAAATAATTTAGATAAAATTTACCTTGTACTACACAGGATCGTGCGTTAAAAAATTAGGAAAATAATAGAGATTACTAAAGAAATTATATAAATATATTTTAAAATATTATGCTAACCTCATCAATTCTGAAATCTACGCAACATAATTTCTATGCAAAAGTTACTACATACAAAATGTATATACATTCTGTTTGTTCCTCTTTAATTTTCAAAACACGTGAGACCACCCAGATTTAGTGTTAATCTACATAGTATATAAAGACGATAATAGAATACGAACTACTAAATCTTTAATCTTATATAGTAAAGTAGAAGTAATTTTCGAAGATAAAATATCAATTTTATGCCGATATGAAAAATGATAGATACTTATCATTTCTCTTGTAAAACTTCGCATGAACATTTGCCAGTAAATGGTAATGCGAGTAAACAATGTACAGACGTCACACCCATTGTGTGTAAGACTGCATTATTTCAATACGTTCGTTCTGGACTGCTTTTCGTCAAGGATTTCCAAATATACTTAGTTTATTAAGTGGGTGAAGAAATGCACTAACATTGAGTTTAAACTATAACGCATAGTTTTTATAAATATCTAGATATTTCTGGCGTGGTAATATGAGATGGTATTTAAAATTATTGTTGAAGTTGATTATGAGTACACGCTAATATTTAACCTATTCGCTTTTTCTGCTAAATATTACCCACAAAATTGTAATAGCTATTTGTAATGGATAAACAAGGTTCCATATTACAAAACATAGGTTGTTCAAATCGATATCAGTTTGTAAATCTTTATGGCGGCGGTAGTGGTAGGTGGGTGGAGACAGTCGCAAATATCGATTACTTCGACCGACGCCCGCGGTTTACAACACCAAGCACGTACCGACCATACAACAATTACATGTACCTATTTGTGTTACTATGCATGCATGCAGCCATCATGAATCATATGTAACACGTTTAAAATAACTTCGCGTATAAATTTTCGAAACATTGTGTGAATTAAGATAATATTTTGCCATTACTTCCTATAATCAAACTTTTGTTTGTGTGAGATATGTATGAGGATTGTAAATTAGCAAATTTTGCGTAAATGTAAGTAATAATTGTTTACTACCGAGACCCATAATGTCTAAGATGATGCAGTCAGCGTTGTTAAACACTGGCAAATCTCAATTTGAACCATCCACTCATAACAAAAAAAGAGGAAGAAGCAGCTACCTCTGTTAAGTTTTACCACATATACTTGGCTAGCAGGTGTCGACCTGAACATATTGACTGATGGTTGATACTTATTAAACATGGACCAATATTTAAATATAAGTTTCTGTATTCCACTCGCGTAGTGATGCATAATAATAAATGGCTACCGCATTCTTTTGCCTCACCGCATTAATTAGACTCCCAGTTTTATTAAATGGTAACGAGATCCATATCGTGAGCGGCGTCGTGGTGTTTATTAATAATTTGAGCTTACTTGAAAATATGTTAAGGGCATCTTTATGATTATCTGTGTATGAAATACTTACATTATTATTATTCGTTTAGATATCATGTATATAGAAATGTTGGAAACTTGTAGTAATCTAAAACTTTATTTAGTTTCTAACGAGATATAAAAAGGAGAATCTAGCTGTAAATAAGCTATTTTATTTCGGTGATGGAACCTCGTTTCACAATTTTAGTCTAAACACCTACAACAATAAGACAAACTTTTCTAAAAGTACAAATTTGAATTTAACTTTAAGCAAATATTTTTTACCAAATGCATTATTTATAATAAGAAAAATCGTTATAAATGTTGGAACTGGTAAAGTGTATGGTGCTGTTATTTAACATTTTTAACATAACTTATTTCTTTCACAGTGGTCTAAACTTCCAAGATCTGATCGTACGACAAGGCGCCATTGATTCTCCTCCTAAAACTCCATTCATCCTTGGATTTGAATGTGCCGGAGAGATCGAGCAGGTTGGCGAAGGCGTCACCAATTTTAAGGTAAATATTAACCATAATTTATTTAAAACCTAAAACATTTAGATTTACATAAACATAAATATAACAAATGCAATTTTTATTACAAACATGACAAATATTGTTTTAACTAGTGAAAAGTTCTTGTCAACGATAAATTAATTTATAATTACTCTGCTTTAGGTTTTATACCTGTAATTTTAATATTAAGTTACGTGAAATTTAATATAAACATTTAGCAAATTATAAAGCCCACATGTGTGTAGATCCATTAAAGGATAGGCGTGTCAAAGTTTTTAAGAGATTCTGTGTCGAGACAGATTAAATAAAAAAAAATAGTTCAAAGGTTCGTTGTCTATTGATCTGTCGGTTTTGATTGAAAAGTAACGCCCGTTCGGTCTATTTTTTATTTAACACCAAAACCTGTCAAGACTTACAAATTTATATAGAGGAGGATATGCTTGTACACTAGAAATTTATAATAATCATATAATATTATTAAAAGTAATAATTGAATTTAAAATTGAAGATGTACTCTCAATATGAAGTTATTTTTAAATAATAATTATACAATAAAACAGGTTTGTAAAGTAACTTTTACGCGCGAAAGGTAATCGATTTTTACTAAAAATTACAGAAAAAGTGAATTGCTTATAATTAAAGTAAGTTAGCAGCGTGTTAACCCTATTTCTTTATGAACTCTGGAAGGATGCTATATTTCTTGTTAATGATACTATTAAATTGAATAATATTGTAACAAGCAACTATGTTTTGTATGATTCAAGATGAGTTTTAAGTACTTGCATTGATGGAAGTTTGTTCCAGTTGTATGTAATTAAAACTAAAATTGTATTTATTCGAGAGGCATAAAAAAAATACTGGAAACAAAATGCTGAAATATCTATGCCGTTTTAATTAATATCATGAATGTACATTGTTATGAGATATTGTTGAATCGAAATGCTTGTTACTCTTTTTTAGATACCATAATAATTTAATGGAAGTAAAATTTTTTTAAATTTTTAAGTTAATTAATTTTTAACTATTTTGGGTGTGGGTTCTATCATTCATATCTGATGTCGTGGAAGGACGGAGTGTCTTAACACAGTGTCTGACGATAATTTGAATATTATTTTATTTCCTGTAGGTCGGCGATCAAGTCGTCGCTCTGCCCGAATACAAAGCTTGGGCTGAACTGGTAGCTGTGCCTGCCCAGTATGTGTACGCGTTACCCGAGGGCATGTCGGCGTTGGACGCCGTCGCAATCACCACCAACTACGTCGTGGCTTATCTGCTCCTCTTCGAGATGGCCAACCTGACCCCTGGCAAGAGCCTCCTGGTCCATTCTGCTGGAGGCGGCGTGGTAAGTTAACTTAATTTTAACTTTTTAACTTCAACATTACACTCACGTTTTTTATATTTAAATTTTTAATTAAATATTACCCAAATTAACTATTTGATCCAGCCGCGACGTTAAGTTTTTTGTATGTGTAGGATTTTAACGCAAAAAAAAAAAGATAAAAAACCGGTCTAATGATGCAAGCTGAACTTGAATAACTAGTCCGAGCGAAGAGATAATTAGACATAGATGAGATTAGAGACGTCTAGTTTTTAAATAAAATACGGTTATCGGTTACGAAATACACTATATATTAAAAACATTTCGAATCGTACGACTGACATAATTTGTTAGTGGTTTGTTATTTATGTTTTTTTTATGAGGAACATTGTAAGTTGAGGTAAGTCGTGGTGTACGGGCACTAGTGTGTGACAGTAAACGCGACAGGTTATGAGTTCGATTCCCATTCGAGGAAATTATTAAGTTCTTAGCGCTGGTGTCGAGGCGAAGCGCTGTGTTGAGTTCTGCCACTCAACACGCAACGCCTCTAGAATTCGGCGCAAAAATCGGCAGCATTACAACACTTGGTTCCCTCTGCCTATACTGCTGCGTGCGGGATAGAGCGTGATAGTAAAAAAAAAGAACCTAAGTATATTTATTTTAGAAGCCTGTAGTGTATTGATATATTGTAATATATGAGGCTGGAACGGTCGGCTTACTGCTATTACTTGAGTTTCAATTACACCAACTAGATAGGATTGCAAAGTACAAATGAAACCTTTGAAGCCGCGATTCGACGAACCGCCGCGCCGTATAATCTGTCATTATTCTGTGTTTAAATAATTATATGTAATGTTTGCTTTAAATATTAACGTTTATTTAAAAGTATATTTTTTTATATATATATGTAAGTAGTTATTTTAAAACGTTTCCTTATGAAAAGAAGAATTCACGACGATCGTTGGTTCAAATTCCATTTAGGTCTTTACAAATATTGTTAGTGACAACAGGACATTTCGTTATTTCTTCCTCATAATTATTTGTATCTTAAATAAAAATGGCGTTGCATTTGGTTAAATCCACAAGCAAATAAATTAAGTTTTCTTAAAATAATCCCGTAGCATTGACCCTGACATGTGCTGTTTTATTTCTACATAATATCGGCGAAAACTGCTAATTTACGAGGGAATGCGCTCGCTTACTGAACACGAGGAATGTTAGTTGCCTAAATCTAAATCAAATCAGCTTCACGCTGTATTCCGTACACAGCAAGGTAGGCAGAGGGAACCTAGTTTTAAGACACTCCGTTCTCTATTTTTCGCCGAATTTCGTGTTTGGTGGCAGAACTCAACACTGCGCTTTGCCTCGGTACCAGAGCGAAAGAAGGAAAATATAAAATCAAAATTACATTAAATCAGCTTCACGCTGTACCCCGCACGCAGCAGAGAGAACCTAGAGTTAAGACACTCCATTCCCCACTTTCTGCCGAATTCTGGAGGCATTGGGTGTTGAGTGGCAGAGTCAACGTCGCGCTTTGCCTCGACACCAGAGCAAAGAAATGAAAATATAAACGTAAATAAATATTTCACTTCCTCGAGTAGGTATCGAAGCCACAACCAGTCGCGTTTACAGTCACACTTTGTGCCCCTGCGCCATGACTAGCCCCAAGTTAGTTGTCTAATTGCCACGAATTGGGTGAGAAAAATCTTTGTGCGGTCTGGAATGTTCGCGCTTCCGACATTACATCATTCATTACCAGGGAGTCAGTGACCCGTAATTTGAAGTGGTAATTATGTATTAACTTCCATTTTACACACATAAGATATGTTAGTGTGGAGTTTCTAATTAAAATTAACAAAATTAAATTTACCGAGACATCATTAAAAATATAAAATTCCATCTGTCGTCTCATTTGGAGAACGAAATTGGATCTCATTACTCAGTTTCAACAGCACCGCGATCTCGCGACTGCTTGACATTTATATTTTCTTTAAAATTATACAAAATAATTCAACCTAAATCAGTAGTGTACATTTTTTCTTTGTCATAAAATATAAAACCTACATCGCGGTGACCTATTTAAAGAAAATTTAATACAGAATAAACGAGCGAAAATGTAGGCATCTACATACATAAGATAAGAATAACATTATTTTAACAAAATGAAATACAGACTAGGTGAGCTAAAATGTAGGCATCTCCATTAGAATATAATTATTCCATGGAATATAGATACTTTCTATTACACAATATAATTTATGTACTGTAATTACATATGATTTGGACTTATTTAGAAATGTATAACCGCGTTAGACGAGAGTTGCGTGTTAACTACAGTTACGTGTTATTATTTTCGTTTATTCTAATAATACAATTATAATACCGTAGTCCGAGGCCATAGTGGCGCAGGGGCACAAGGATGGGAGTGTAACACGGCGGTTGTGGATTCGATCCCCACTCGATAAACAGAATATTTATTTACATTTATATTTTCATTTCTTCGCTCTGGTGTCGAGGCAAAGCACGGTTGAGTTCTGTCACTCAACACGAAATGCCTTAGATTTCGGCAGGAAGTAGGAAACTGAGGGCCTTTACACTGGGTTCCTCTTCCTACCCTGCTGTGTGCGGGATACAGCGTGAAGCTAATTTAAATTTTATAAACAATTGAAATGCTTCAAGTAAATTATGCAAATTAATTGAATTATATTTATTGTTAAATTCTTATTTAAAACTTCTATCTTTCATATAGGGACAAGCCGTAGCTCAGCTAGCTAAAACCGTCGAGGGCGTGACTGTATTCGGCGTTTGCTCCAAGAGCAAGCACGAAGCTTTGAAGGCAAACAACAATAACATCGATCATCTCCTCGAGAGGGGAAGTGACTACACCAGCGAAGTTAGAAAGTAAGTATTCATAACGCATAAATAAATATAAATAAATTTAAAAATGGAAGGTCATCGTGGCGCAGTGGAACAAGCGTGTGGTTGTGAGTTCTATCAACATTCGGGGAAATTTTAATTTCTTCGCTCTGGTAACAAAACAAAGCGGGGTAAAGGGGGGATGCAGTGTCTTAACACTAAGTTCTCTCTGCCCACCCTGCTACATGCATGATACAACGTGGAAGTGAAAAAAATATACAAAAAACTAGTTAAAATACATGCATTCAACGATAAAGTTTCAAAACAGAAAAGCATGCCACTAAGCTGCCACTAGCAGAAACTCTTAACTTACAAAAAAAATAAGCCACCCATTGTAGATACTTCTTACGGTTTGGAGACGACGGCGACGTATAAAAACGTCATTCATACAATGTCAGCATGTCCGTACTAAAATTACTTTTCTCTTGAAAATATTTTTTTATACGAACACTGTTATGTTATTAATCATATTTTCTCGTTTAGAGTGTACTTGGAGAGAGCTTTTTGCCTCTTTTTATTTAATATTATTCTTCTTATGAATCATGTTTAAAGAAATTGTGCCTTAAATATGCTTTCGTGAAATCATATCTAAATATAATTCATATCCCTTCTTATACATTCTGAAAGTCAAGCTTATAATTTTTGGAGTATTTATCAAAGTAAATGTTAACGCTAGAGGATGTGAGTTCGATTCCATTGGAGGAAATTAAATATTTAGTCCATTTTCTTCGCTCTGGTGTCGAGGTAAAACGCGGCGTTGAATTCCGTTCCACTCAACACGCAATGCTTCCAGAATTCGGTGGAAAACTATTACCTATTTTAAAAAAAACCATGATTTTGAGAAAGAAAAAATATGTATATATAGATAAATAAATCAACAATTAATTTAAGAAGCATTTACTACTGTATCATCTAAAATGATTTTGTAAGCCTATTTTTTGTACAAAAACGTACATATCTTTATTTGACGTTTCCGAAAACTTGATATTTTTAAAAGGTGACTAATTCTAAAGTTGCGATATATTTTCTAAGCTAGTTTAAACAATTTAATAAAGTGCCACATGAAATTTGTATGGAAACAAATTGAACGACAGTCATAATAACTTTATTGCTAACATTACATTTTTATAGGCCCTTAATCGATCGTGGGCGGAGAGACACATTTGAAATTATAAAATCGGTTTCCGTCATGATAAAATACGTATTATAATTGTTTTTTTTAATTGTATAAAGGCCGTCCTGGCGAAGTGGCCGTAAACGGTAGTTGTAGGTTAGATTCCCACACGAGGGAATGAATTGTTATTTATTAATGCGAGGCAAAGCGCTCAACACATAGTGCCTCGAAAATTCGGGGGAAAGTGGAGAACGGAGTGTCTTAACACTAGATTGGTTACCTCTGCATATCCTGTTATATGCGGATGAAGCTGAAAACAATGATTTATAACTACAATTGGTGTGTGATTTTATTAAAAATTTTTTGAATCATATCCTTTAAATGTCTTATGGATGTAAAGACATGGTAGCTGCACACATTCCTGTGAGTAATTAACTAATTGCTCCAGATCCCAAGCTTTCTTAATTGACAGTTATTAGTGCTACATATTTCTATCCCACCCATATCGTTAATATAGCACTTTAAACAATTGTATTTTATACGTTTTTATCTTATAACACAAAAGTTTAGCTTTATCGTTTATTTGAATATTATAAAAGAATTTGATTTCTTTGAAATTAATAGTCTACATTTTGTTTGACAAATATTTGCTAGGACATTTCAACGTACCCTTACACTAACGCACTCCCTAGATAATATGTGCCAAATTTCGATTTTGGATAGCCTTTTTGGTTTTTTAGCTCTAGCTACGCGTAGTCAGTCTGTCGGCATTAGCGACTCAAGTGCGGCTTCCCTTAAAGTTTTTGTTATATAATAGATAAATTATATAAAAACTTTACAAAAATTGTAGCCTATGTGTTAATCTGATATATAAGCTATATTAATGTAAAGTTTTATCCAAATCCGTACAGTAGTTTTTGCGTGAAAGTGGAACAGACATCCTTCAAATATTAGTAGGATATCACAACTTTCTCTAGACAGTCACAGGAACCACTAGCCCTATTATAAGTGGTGTATGGAAAGATTCATCTACTAAAGTCAAGGTCCAACTGCGTCGAGTACAGTACGCTAATTGTTCCGTTTATAACTCGCTCCTTAGGGCAGCTGTTTTGTAACAGCCGCGCAGTATTTAATTCTCGTAAATAGACAAAGATATTTTTGTACTGGTGGTAATCTCTATGGATAAACAGATCGGGCTTGCATGGTCCCAACGTAAACAAACGGTCGAACGTAGCCATAAGTGAGGGTTCAGATGCAGTTGCTGGTACATACTGGGTTTAAGAATTAACTGTATATCTATAATTATTATATGAGGACAGTCGTGTGGGTGCAGGGTCATAAGGCGTTGAATTCCAACATTCAACACGCAAAGCCATCAGAATTCAGCGAAAAGTAGACAACGGAAGTGTCTTAACTCTAGGTTCCCAGGTTCCCTTTCCCTACCCTGCTATGTACGGGATACAGCGTGAAGCTAAAAAAAATTATATCACTTAACCTCCTGATATTTCCATAGACAATCATACGTTATGAATATAAAATGGTTGGCAAAGGAATTCACTCATATGTAACATCGAAACCGCTTACATATTTATGTCTAGAGATTTACATCAGCCACTTGGGACCGCCCTTGTTTAGATTATTCTTAGACCTGCATTTAAACGTCAATAGAAATTCATATATTATTTATGTTCTTTCAATGGAAATATGCACCAGAATTTGTTTCCATAAACAATTGTTTTACATTTCTTATAAGTTTATTATAGGTACTTTAATATCTGACTAACTAATAATTTTACCAAGTTTTAGACTTCAATACGGAGAAAAGAGAAAAAAAAAAGAGAAATAACATATTTTAAACTATATTCTTACTTAGGATTTCCTCTGATGGCGTTGACATCGTGCTCGACTGTCTCTGCGGGGAGGAATGCAATCGAGGCTATTCTCTTCTGAAACCAATGGGACGATACATCCTTTATGGTAAGATTTTTTTATGGAGAAACCAACTTTGAAATTTAGTTTCAATACTTTGTATATTTATAGCATGGCGTCGTTCTGAGTTTTAAGGAGCAATAAATATATTTTCTTTTTACGACTCCCGTCTATGTTTTGTTGGCTTGTAAAACTGATGGAGGGCAGCAAGAACAACACTGATTTGGGTCAGAGTGAAACAGATATGCCTTCACCGCTAGAGTAGAGCGGAATATTTAATTTTATTCCATCGTAAAATTACTGAAATAAAAATTGACGGACACTTTATGCATTAGCTAATGGTCTTAAACAAAATTTATTTTGAATCTTAACAGTAAGTATACAAACTAGGGGAACGGAAGTGTTTTAATGGGAACGGAGTGTCTTAACTCTAGGTTTCCAGGTTCGTCTGCCTTCCCTGCCAGTTACACTTTTTGATAATTAAAAAAACTATTACTATTCTAAGGTTTCGCTTAGTAAATTCATAAAATTACTCTATCAAGTTGAATGCACTAAGCAATGACGTATATCGCAGGATCATCTAACATCGTGACCGGCGAAACCAAGAGTTTCTTCAGCGCAGCGCGTGCCGTGAGTATTAAATGTTTTAATTATCTTGTCCAAACATCTCAGCTTCGGATTGAACAAAAAGTTATGGACTCGCTCAGATTTAAAATGAATACCCATAAACTTTTATATTACGATTTATTTACTTAATAAAGGCTATTGTAACAAACTATTGATTTAATTTGCATAGTTTTTTTTCAAATTCCATTTATTGTTACCTGCGGTATAAAAACTCAGATTTTAGTTTTTAGTTCATATTTTTTTATTAAATATATGTAAGTACTGTCAAAATTACTAGCAATATAAATAATAACATAACTTTCTCTTTACTTTTTAGTACTTCCAAAACGCTTTTAACCTTAAACTACTAACATATCTATAATCCCCAGTGGTGGCAAGTGGACAAGGTCTCCCCAATCAAGCTGTTCGACGAGAACAAGAGTCTCGCCGGCCTGAACCTGCGGCACCTGCTGTTCCAGCACGGCCGCGGCGAGACCGTGCGCCGTGCGGTCGACAGCGTGTTCGCGCTGTGGGCCGACGGGAAGGTCAAGCCGATCGTGGATTCCACTTGGGCTTTGGAGGATGTGAGTTGGAGTTGTTGTTGTTATTGGCTTTTTTTTTCAGCTTGACGCTGTTTTCTGGATGTAGCGGGATAGGTAGAGGGAGCCTAGTGTTAAGATCTGAGATATCTTCGTTCCTAACGCACCGCTGGATTGTCGAGGCATTGCGTGTTGAGTGGTGGAAGGAGACTAGGCATCGAACCCACAACGTTTTCATTTGTGGGACCCATAAAACGTTAAATCTTTTGTTTTTTCCATTTCATAAGGAATATCGGGAAATCCTCTCTTAGTATTTCCCTTTACTAGTCATTATTCCTACACAACAGTTTTATAGTTTATAATATACTGATTAATATTGTTTTTTTATACAGGTGGGTGAAGCCATGCAAAAGATGCACGATCGCAAGAACATCGGCAAGCTCGTACTAGATCCTTCATTGGAGCCAAAGCCTAAACCAGCAACGCCTGCCAAAGGCAAATCTGGTAAAGAGAAGAAACCAGCTAAAGAGAGCTCTGAGGAAAAGAAGGACAAGGAACCTAAAGAGGAGGAGAAGAAGGCGGAGAATGGCGACAAGAATGGTGAGGAGGTCACTAACGGTAGTGACGAAGGTCAGTCTCGATCTGTGACCAGGCATGCGTAGAGACCTCTGGCGACTTAAACTGAGCTTCAGCAAGCAAATGCTTTGCAGCAATTTTATTTAAATTTAGACCAACAATTTATTGATAATATCGTATATCATTTTTGATTTTCAGCTTTAAAATAAAGTTTCGTTATGATATGAATTTTTGCAATATTACAAATTCACACGGACGAACAGAATAATTGTTAAATTTAATAGCAATATTTAAAAGTTAGTTAAGTCGCTTTGCATATTGCCAAATATTAATAATATTAGGGAGGTCTCAATTTTTTTTATTTTGGCTTATTTACGCACAGGCTAAACGCACATGGCGGGCTTCTGAAGTCCCGCCGTCATTCGATACGGCAGCCTTTAGATCGCTTACGCAGTGGGGTTCACGATATCGGTCGATATCTATCAAATCAAATATTTTATTTATTTTATCATTATTATCATTTTACATTGATATATTTTATTTATTTATTAAAATTAATAAATAATTGTAACGTAAATTATACGATCATCGATAAATTTTTTATCTGCTGAATTAGTTTTTTTTTAATAATGTCTTACGTTATATTTAATACTTAATAATTTGCCTATACCATCATTGCTTAATGCTTATATTTAAGACGTAGAACACACAAGCAAACAAACACGAAATCATTTCATATTTTAGTAGACACATAATATGGAATCAAATTTAAAACAGTGAAATAATATAAATAAAAAAGTTTCAGTAAAAATAATTTCAAAACGAAATGTTTTTTTCTTCATAAAATGTATTTAATAATTAAATTTACTGTAAATATGTAAATTGATATTGCAAAAAAAATTTAATTTTAAATTTATGTTTTTTGTGGTGATCTAAAGGCTGCGACTAAAAATATGTTCAGCCAGCTTGGTCATAAGACATCGAGATGATCATCACACTATCATTCTTAAATTTTAGTAAATATAAAAAAAAATAAAAAATAATTCATAATTTTAGTTAGATTGGGGAAATTTTAAAAATAATTAAGCTTCCTATATTATTATTATTATTACGCTGAGCTTTGCCTAAAATAATCTTCTGTCCATCTTTATAATATGAATTATTTTTTATGCTGTACACATATTATTTATTCGCTTTGTATCTTTATTTGCTGGTTTCAATAAACACAAAATTATTTTTCGTTTTAAATTGTAATAATATTATACAATTACAGAGTCAAAGGAGAAAGAGAAGGAGAAGGAGAAAGAATCTAGCTGAATTGTTTCGCCCGAGAACAGGACCAGACAAACCACCGCCAATTGATTATTTTAAATTTGAAGCTAATCTCGTCTCGTTCGGCTTGTGCTTACACCGGCCTCATGTTTACTTTTATAAGTCTGACGGCACTGTGCGATCCCTTCATTTCTCATTGTTTACAGCGACGACCTCAGTTCGGACAATTTTAATATAGTTTTTATTAATTTTAATATAACATCACATTTAGATTTAACAAAAAAATATTATTATTATTATTATTCAACTACCACATTCGTAACAAGCGAATTCGTTTAAA
>HE671084.1:11623-21791 GCA_000313835.2 Heliconius melpomene melpomene | reverse complement strand
GGTGTGTTGGGTCCGGCCCCGCGCCGCGACAGCGTTGGTTGTGAACTAGAGAGCGGATATTAGTAGCTTTTTTACTTTGACCGATACTGTCCAGGTACAGGTGCAGTTAGTGCGACATGTTGCTTCTCATACGGTGGCTTGGTGCTAGTTTCGTCTGCGCGGATACGACTCGCTTCATCGTCTCGGACCAATATCTTAAAGCTATTCACTTAGTCCTCTTAACCGTATTCTTCGTCGCTTTATGTGTCAAATATGTGCGAATTTCTTAATGTTAACATACGTATATTATTGATTAAATTCTCTTGTATATCGACCTGTATAATGGTTTATATTTATCTGAATTCTCTTCTATAAGAATATCTGACAAAATTCAATAGCGTACTCGTGAGTTGCGGCGGCCGCGCCGCTCGTGGATGTGTCCAAATTGTTGTAGGTTAGTATGGAATCGATGCCAATATTTATTGCGGAGGCGCCCCCGGAGCCCCGGGTCCGGCGGCGGAGCCTGCGCGGCCGCGACATCTACGACGGATAGTCGTTAACGTATTACACATTTATTTTTGTAAGGGCGGGCCAGTGTGATATCTATACTATGAAATGGATAAATAAATATGTATGATCTGTAAAAATGCTTAATTGAGCCTTTTATTTCATTTTCCCTTTAAGTCCTCATTATTATTAACCCTACTAGTACTACTCTCAAGAATAATTGTAACTATATTTTCCTTGTCTACTACAAGTCTATGAAAAAATATTTTAATGCTTATGAAATTTCTACAGTTCATGAAAACTAACAAAATAAATTCAGAAATAAAATCACAGGATTAAACATAAATAATTTACTCCGTATTAGTCAAAGTACACTCCATAAACAACGACATTGGCATAAATGTGGCAGTTTTCAAAGTTGTATGTGGCGAAAGCATCTCTCTCGTGATCCCAGAGAAATGAATGGAATATATGAACACTTTGTTGTCTCCTCTGGCCGATTGTCACAGCGACTATTATCCTGTATCTGTAATTAAAAATAAAACATTATTTTTCTATTATTTCATCTATAGACTCGTCTTTTTTTATTTATTTTTTTGAAGAACGGAAAATTACATTTAAATTAATTATTCAATATATGTGATTTAGAGAAATAGTAAGACAATTTTAAATTCACAGTATTGATGGATTTTGATTATAAATATTTATATTTTTATAATAGTAGCGAAATAAGTATTATACCTTATTTAAATAAAGTAATGTAGATGTTTAACATGTTACGTCATTAATTTACAAAAAAATAATAATTTTATCAACATCTTGGTCTGCAACAATAGCAATAAAAACAGGAGAACGCTGATAGTGCTGCTATCGTTGGTAATATGTACATATTTTTTATAATCACAATATAATCTAGTTATTGTATTAAAGACGACAATTACATTATAATTTAATAATTGTTATAGATATTTTGATAGTACCTGTCATAATTTTCTTCTTTTATTGCCGCCCTTACATTTTCTGCCAAAGTTAAGCACAGATCAGGTATTTGTTTTTCACTATATTCAACCTCTTCCAATTCTGAACTCACGATACGTTTAAGTATTTTCTCCACAACTTCTGTATTGAAAGGTTTTCTTGAATTTAGCTGATATGTGGGCTGGTAAATTCGCACCTGTTTCGAAGTAGGTTTACTTATAGACATCGTTGTTTGGTCAATATTTCCATTTCTACATAAACTAAATCTTTGGCCCATGGCAACAGAAATACAGGCATGGCATAACATTTGAAAAATAATCAGTTTTTCAAGTACAATATTAATAAAAATCTATATACCTATCTATTAATATGTAGGTACCATATTTTAATACTACTAGGTAATTGAAAAATATACTTTAACACTTTAGTTCAAATATATTTTTAAGCCCGATAAAGTGGCAAGGATATAAATATTTAAGTATATAATGTTTTTTAGGAAATTATTACTATTTTTGATTTTGTGCTTGTGCGGCGGCCAAAACTAAGACCAAGACCACTGATTTTTCCCATCGATATCCGTTTATATTCCTTTGACATGGCTGCAGACGAGTTAAAAAAGGAAATTTATTCCTTTTTTATATATTTTTATTACAATATAAAATATTTAAGATTCGATATAAGGAAAAACAAGTGTTTTTTAAATTCATTTAACAACTAATTTCAACCAGCGAGATTTATTGATGTCAAACGATCTACTAACGTACTAAATTACGATAAAAATGTTTAAATATTTTTATTGTATAAAAATTCGGCGGAATTCAACGCCGCGCATTTACCTTGGTACTAGAGCGAACTCTACTTATATTTATTTTATTCCTTCATTGACCCCAGTGGCAGTCGAACCTACAATCGTCGTGTTACAGTTACAGGCTTGTGTCACTGCGTCACGACGGCCTCCTAAATAGTCATCAATTAAAATATTGCGGACGCCCCCCCCCCCCCCCACACTCACTACGCTACTGCGTACTACTGTACGGTACGGTACTGCATTTTACCTATTTCATTTCTTTTCTTACACAGCACTCCTTCCGGTGTACCGTAGCGTGTATGGTCGGCTTTAAATCCATAGAGTTATTGTTTACTTGTCAAATTTGACATTGCTATTTACAATTGTATTATTGTAGTTTGTAAATAATTTTGAAAAATAATTTAATAATTGTGGAGCTGAGAATTTTATTAAATAAAACTTAATATCTTTAGTATTATAGTATATAATGTTGTCAGTTAGCAACGTAACATTGTGAATTAAGAAGATTTTAATATGAAACAACAAGTTGCAATAACAAACTATTTTAAGTCAACTAGCTTAAAATCTAGACCTGCTGAAAAAATGGAGGAAAGGCGAAGAGGCAAAAAATTTAATTTAAGTTTAAAACAAACACCTACAAAGTCTCCTAAAACACCGAAAAACATATACGAAATTGATCTTACTGGCAATTCCAGTTCTTCCGATAGCACAGTAATAATTACCCCAGAAAGTAGTACAAAAATAAATGAAGAAAATAGTTTAAAAAGAACGCCTTTTCCTTCTCCTGATATTTCCAAAAGTAAATCACCAGATTATCTAACACCATCAAAACGTAAATATTACTCGCCTACCAAAAAAAGAAATTATACAATTAAGACGCCGACAAAAGCTAAAAGAAATTTAAATTATTCATTATCAAGTAATAAATCTGATCTTTTTCTTACTAAAGATTTCATGGACATCTGTGAAGGACTTGATGATAAGAGTAACTATGATTTACTATTAATAAATTCATTACATATTATTATCTTAAGTTTAGTTTTTCTAAAGAATAAATTCTCTATTATATTCTTAATTTAATTTGAAATTGAAATACAGAAATTTTAATTGATCTTTGTGACGAATTTTTCAGCAATATTTTTACTGAAAATAATTTATCAATTTTTGCATGATGATGATTTAAAACATCTATTAGAAGATAATAGTGTAAATCTTTTGAAGAAAGCACAATTTATTATAAAACCGGGAATGCATCTGGTGTGTAGGCTTTATTGGCGAAAAGATAGTTGGCACAAAATGGATTCTATTGAAAAAATCTTAAGCAACAAGAAAAGAAATGAAAACTTTATGTTACATGATGTATTAAGTTCTCTTGTTGAAAATGGATTTATTGCTGTGTGTTATAACAATGGTATGTTACCCTTAACTATTAACATTTTCTTAAATTGTAACAAAATACAGTCTCATTATTGTGGTTTTTTTGACCATTCAACATCATGAAAACACTATGTTTTGGGGCACCTTTAAATGTGATAAAACGCAATGTAATGATTTTAAATATTTATGTCTCTGCATCATTTATGTATGTAGTAAAATGTAGTTTCAAAATTATAATTATATTAGAACACAAAAAGTATTTAGATTAATAATTAATAAATCATGTAGTTTAAGCATTAACATTATATAACACAACTAGTTCGTCAACTTTTATATGTATTTTAATTTTAGGAGAAAAAATGGATTTAGAATTTGACGATTTAGTAAAGCTATTAAAATTAGATGAACTAAAAACTGTTTGCAAAGAATTGAATATAAAGAATGTTAAGACAAAAGAAGATATCATACAATCATTGAAAGTGTTTCGATCCCAGAAAAAAAATATTACTAATTACTTTCAGGGAGGCAAGAGCAATAATGATAATAGACTTCTTAAAGTGTATGTAACTTATTTCAGTTCTATTTAATATTTAAATGTCAATGTATTTATAATTAAATATCTATATTTTTTTTCAATTAACACTGCCTCCCACACATAGCAGGGCAGGCAGAGGGAACCTGAAGACCTAGTGTTAAGATACTCTGTTAAGTTAAAATTGTTCCCCATTTCTCACCAAATTCTTGGGGCATTGCATGTTGAGTGGTGGAACTTAACGCCGCGACTTGACTCTTTACTAGAGGCGTTTCCTCAACTTGATATCGACTTGTAGTGCTGACAGTCGCAAGCTTGTGTTCCTGAGGCATGACTAGCCTCAAGCCTAAATGTCCGATGACAGACAGATAGACAGATATTACAAAAATAATAAGCTTTAATGTAGAGTGAAGCTTCAAAAATAATAAGAAAATAGATATTAAATATATGAGGCTGTGGACCTGGGGGAAATTAAATATTTAATATTACGCATACTCCTCTAAGTGCCTGAAGCTTAAAAAATCTTACACATTACAAGAGATTTAAATCTCTAAGAACCAGTTACCCGTTTATCAATTGTATCTATATGATGTCTAAAATTAGGTTTTATCAATTATTTTATAAATATTTACTTTTTAGATTATCTGCTAAAGTTGGAATTTGCTACAAGTTGTCAGATCAAGCTCGCAACACATTAAAGGAACTTTATATGCTTATGTATTTGGGTATAAATGAAAGTACATTGAGAGAGAAAGGCCTAGAGTTATTGCTTATCAATGACAAAGCAAGGATAGAAACATATCCCATTGATAAGAATATGGAATTGGATAATGCTAGTATTGTATTTAGGAATAGAGATGAATTTAAGAGGTAACTTTAAATCAAATATAAACTAAAGAAATGTTGAGTTATTAGTTTTCATAAGTGAAATTAAATAAAAAAGATCTGTCATGGCACAAGGGCAGAAGGGTGTGACTTATAATAATTGGTTGTAAATGTGTGTGTAAATGTGTGTTTCGCAGTTATGTTATGGCACGTGATATTTATGAAGATTTCCTGGAAGAGACCAATGTGCCTGTGAAATGCTCAATAGTGAAGAATGTCTTTAACTTATATAATCTTGTAGATAAGGAGAAAATGAAGAGGTAATTTATATATTTTGCTATCTTAACGCAATTTGAGTTTTTTGCCTATTTTGTAATAATTTCTGGTAATATAGAATAAATTCAAATAATTAATAATTGCATAAATTTTAAATATTAATAGTAAACAAAGCCAGCAAAGCTAAGAAATTGAAATTTTGCTTAAATTTTCAAAGAAGATATTCTGGCCTTACAAAATATGTAAGGCTATAAACCTTAGATACCTTCAATTTAATTAGTTTTAAAATATATTATTTTTTATTGAACTCAATATATGATTTATAAGAGCGGGAAAATTAAAATAAGTAATTTCCACAAGTGGGAATTGCACTATCGTGTCTTCAGCCAAAATGTCTGTTTTTTTAAAAACACACACACATCCACATTCCGCCGAATTCTGGAGGTATTGCGTGTTGAGTGGTGGAACTCAAAGCCGCTCATTGACACCACACAGAGCGAAGAAATGGAACTATACATTTGAATAAATATTTCATTTCCTCGACTAGCAATCGAACCCATGCCAGTCGCGTTTACGGTCAAACTTTGTGCCCCTGTGCTACAACTGGCCTCAAGTTCAAAAAATATATTATTATTTTATTTTTAGTTACGGAACTGTTCCTCAATGGTTGCATAGATACACACCACCTTACATCTACAATAAAGTATTACAAAACGGTATTGTAGATTTAAAAAAGGATAAATCTGAAGAAAATATAAGCATTGCTATAGAAATTCTATCAACGTTAATAATGCAAAATATTTGGAGACAACACAAAAAGGCAGAATGGTACGCTGAGAAAGCGTTAGTATTGGACAGACTGATGAACAAGCCAGAAGAGGTAGTTATGTTTTAAATATATTTTTAAGCCTTATGCTAGGTACGTCGCACTTTATCCTCTTTAATACAGGGAGAGAATGAAAAAATAATTTGCCTGAGTATAAATTTTGTAATTATGTATGGACATTTTTTTAGCATCTTCACTAAACTGAGCCCAGTCTTGATGTGGTGGCTGTAAACGCGACTGGTTGTAAGTTCGATCGCCACTCGAGGCATTAAAATATTTATGAAAAATGGGTTACTTAAATTTAATATGTCTTATGAATGGGCACTAGGTTCCCTCTGCCTACCATTCTGTGTGCGGGATACAGAGTGAAACTAAAAAAAATTTTTTGCTAACAATAGGAATCTAAATGTATTATTTCCTTTTCTAGGCTGCGTTGATATTGTTAGATGGATTTCGTTCAAATTTAGAAGAAATACATAAAGATGTATTACGACCTCGCGCCTTGTTGCTGGCGAAGAGACAAAAAAATTCGGTTAGTAATACACTTAAAGAACAATTATTAGAATTCGCTAACAAAGAAGATATATTGGAGAAGAATATTGAGGCAAGACACTTTTATAAGCAACCCATGGAGTAAGTAAATATTTCATTTATATTTAGGAACGTCAATATTCGTGAAATTAAATTTTATTGTGAACGCGTCGGTTGTGTGTTCAGTTCCTACTAGGGAATTAATTTTTTTCCATTTCTTCTCTCAGGTAGGTAGGAACAGCGCAGCGTTGTGTTTCCTCATTTAACATTCAATGTTCCGAAATTTGATCGATACGTGATTGTCACAACCCTAACACTTACACTATATGCGGGATACTAGGTTATCCTATCTGTATATTATATGCTAAAATTTTAAACATAATATAATAATTATTAAAAATTAAGTCACATAATAAAAAATAAATATTTTGAATTAATTTCAGAAGTTCTACGAGAGGCAAGAAACAATTCAAAATACACACAGCAATGGGAATGAGTGTTTACGAAGCGGAGGAATGTTGCATACAGCTTTATATAGACCAGGGTCTTTACACACATGGTACTGATTTATTTATGTTTTTATTTCTTGATGACAAATGAGCAGAATGATTAAGGGGCTTTTTGGTGTGCAGACCAGTGCCCCTTGGGCTTAAGTGAATATAATCAAATAAAAAATATATACATGTATATAGAAAAATTTATTATGCACCTATTATGGAACTTACTCTAAGTGTAAATGGCACATATGATCTTAACAAAACATTATATTCTAATTTCACGAAGGCCTTACAATATGATAAGCAAATAAAACTTCTATATTGTCTTTAAAAAAATATTTTAAATTTGTATTTGTTAATTAAACATTTAAAAATGTATCAATAGATAAAAAACGTCACATATTTTATATATATTTTAATTATATTATTCATTTGTTTCAGGGCAACACTGGGAG
This sequence comes from Heliconius melpomene melpomene, assembly GCA_000313835.2. Lineage (NCBI taxonomy): Eukaryota > Metazoa > Arthropoda > Insecta > Lepidoptera > Nymphalidae > Heliconius > Heliconius melpomene. Next base: position 14,200 of record HE671084.1, on the reverse strand, counting down.
GGTAAAATAGTGACTACCATATTTTTCCTGTTGTTCTGGAATATCATTTACAGAAAACTACCAAATGTAAATGGAATATTATTATCACATTATCAAATGTTTCCTTTGGACATGTTTGGTAAGAGTTTCTATGCAAACAGACAAGTTTTGATTGAAGATAGACTGAAGCAGATTGAAGAATTTACTATGGAACAATTAATAGATGAAATGAAATTTGTTTTCGATAGTAGACCTGAGAGTGAGTGGAGTTTTTTTTAATTTACAAAATAGTCATATTCAAACATAAAATAAAATCCTACTTATTAAGAAAACGTATAAATGTAACGTGAGCGCTCTGACCAACTAAGCCTTACGTGGACGGTTTCGAAAGAGGCGCGGGTTCAAATCCCACTACGTTCAATTTTTTTTACGTTTTCTTAATAAATATATTTCTTTCCTAAATGTGGAAAAGCTTTTTAAAAATGTTAAGAAATAAAATAAATCATGTTTATATTGATTCTTAGACGAACTATCACCAATACGGGGAATTCCCTGGGACGCTGTATATGGCGTGTGTTCTGCGTTGGGCGCGCGCAACGCCGCGTTATTATGCAAGCGAGTGGCGCAATACCCTGTTGCGGGATTCCCCGATCTTACTATGTGGGATCAACGTCGAAAAAAGGTACAATTATTTTCTACCTATTTTAATATTATTTTTAACTTACTGTTAAGACATCAGAGCAAAGAAATGAATATATAAATGTACATATAATTTCACTTCCTCAAGTGGAGATCGAACCCACAACCGTCGCGTTACAGTCACATCCTTGTGCCTTGTGAGTATTAGTTTTACATATCCACCGTAGTTTTTCTATTTATTGAGTATTCAAGTATTTTGAATTTTTCACCAAATTTTTTTTCATTATGAACCGGTAGTTCCTGAGTTAGCGTGTCCAACCAAGTAAACTTTTTCGATTTATATAATTAGTATAGACATATACACATATAATGGATAATAATATTTACAGATAGCCTTCATAGAAGTGAAGACAGACACCGACAAGCCTTCTCTAAAGCAACTACAATGGATGCATTATCTAAAACAAAACAACATTCACACTGAGTTCTGTTATATAGGCGTTAATACTTCAAGACAGTATTCAAGAAATACGGGAATGGAATCGAATCTACTACTTAATGATAGCTAAATCATTTGATCATCATCAATATCAATCATGTTTAAGATTAATTATTTTGGTGCTTCATTTGTTTTATATATGAATAAGAAAAAAAAATTGCTCGTTTACCTCTGCATGCTTTATTTTTTTTATAATTTATAAAAAAAAACATCCTTAAAGGATAAAAATGTTTATTAATCTGTGCTTCCTTATACAAAATATTCTTAATTTGACATTATTTTAGCTTCACGCTGTATCCCTTCGTTTAGGTATTATATTCGGAGTGTCTTAACACTAGATTGCGTCTGCCTACCCTGCTTGTGCTGGATACAGCGAAGCTGAAGCTGATTCGTTCTTATAAATCTTACAGATAAAGATTTTTCTCAGCGCTTTTAAATATTGTTCTTTGTATAATTGCTTAATTACATTTTTCATGTTTCGTGTACAAACCATGTTTATGTTATTTTCTTTTTTTATTTTATGTAATATACGGATAGAAATAAATAAATATATATATTACGCACACACTTTAATTCTGCTTACAATAACAATAACTTTATTATTACAATACTAATTTTAAGAACAACTTCCCTCGACTAAATATTTTAGAATCTACATCGGCACTGGGTATTGTGGAAAACCGAGCTAGAGGTGTGGAGCTTTCGTTGGTGTGCCAAAAAAATTGCCACGAAGTCGCAAGAGCGCCTATTAGATACGGGCCTCGGCTGGTTTCTTTATGAGGGAGCTGTGCTGAACCGAGTTCAGCCTACTGGGTAAGGTGGTGGATATCCTGTTGGATTTTTAAGAGTTGCGATCTCCCGCGTCTAGGCACGCTCGCTAATAAGCTAATAGCGAGCTAGGCTAATGAATTAAGAATACTTATATTGCATGTTTACAAATATTTTAAATAATATATAGTGATATTGACGTCCCCTCCCATGATGATGTTTGGACACTTGCTTTCATTTTTTATTCTCTTTATATGAGCAATATAGGGCTCTAGATCTTGGGAATCTTCAAACTACACCGATGAATCTTCAACTACGTCCTGAGGGTTGCAACAGCGTCGTTCTCAGTGGTGAGTATTGGACTTTCAATAATTTCAATATTCAATAATCAATTTGCCGTAATTTATAGATTTTTTTTTATTTATTTCGTAACAGACAGACTAAAACTTTAAGATTGTTATTTAGAAATCGCAAGAAAGACTCCTCTATTTTATTTGTTAAATTATTGTGTGTTTACATAATACAGGGGACATCAGGCCAGTAACCTCCATAATAAAAAAAAACCGTACGCTAAGTACTGCAACGAAGTCACGATCTTCAGCAATGACCGTCTCTAGAGAGATATACCTACGGGAAATTGGTCGGTTATTTTAGTATGGTTATCTATACTGCTTTATAATTAACAAATTGTA
>HE671083.1:62262-72868 GCA_000313835.2 Heliconius melpomene melpomene | reverse complement strand
AATGGCTCTATCATCCTGGTTATATTACCATACTTACTATTTTTTTAATAAAATGCAACTCACAATGTCTTTAAAAAATAAAAATAGCTGTTCCTATGATTTGTAAGATGCTTAAAAACAAATAAAAATAGAATACAAACTCATTATATATAGTTTTTTTTTCATCACCTATCGCCGTCCACTGCTGAACGTAGGCCTCCCTCATCAAGCGCTAACCAACCCGGTCTTGGGCTTCTCGCATCCATCCGGTGCCAGCCACCTTCATTAAATCGTCTGTCCATCGTGCTGCAGGGCATTATATTATTAGTTAACAAAAAAAACTAAAAAAAAAAAACTTCTAAAGCTCAAACAGAACTCTAAAACAGATAACTTATTCCAACAGTACGCTATTCGAGCGAGTTTGGAGTTTCATCAGATTTTGTTTGAAGTTCGAAGTTGCAGGTAATTTCCACTTTCGCCGCAATTCATGATGTTCCCACTTAGTAAGCAATTGCGCTTCTTTCAAAATAACTTTACGTTCTGCATATTAAGCGTGAAAGTTTATATCGGGGATCGTTTGTGTATTTTATAGGGAAAAGGGCAAATATATTAGGCCTCCTGTAGCTCAGGGTAGTGGGTAGAAATAAAGTTTACAGTTTGCTTAGTCCACCTGCAAATCCTATGCTCATTTGACAAACACAACTCTTAGTTCTTGACCATGAGGGTGACCTCTTCACCCTGAGGGGATACGACAAATTATGAAATCAGTTCTACCACAGAAAAACTACGAACATATCATAGACCAAACCCACCCTTTCTCCGTTATTAATAGAAATAAAAGGAATGGGCTAAAAAAACAAAAATTTCGACCTACAAAAGTTATATTAAAATGAAATTGTAAGCAGAATTCATAAAACAGGATATGAAAACATTATTTTTTTACATTTGTTTTTAATTATTGGATTTCATTGAAGTTAAACAACAATTTATAATTAGTTTTTGTTTGCTTGGAGATAATTAAATTGCAAATGCGCTGTGTGGAACTCATTCCACCACGCAACATGTTTAGTCCAAATTAATTGTAGTCTTTTAAATATAAGAAACTTAAGGCAAAACTTATATTATATAACTAGCGGCCTGCTCGCGGTTTCACCCGCGTGAACTATGTTATTATTAATTTCTGTCTCCATGACTACGTCCTAGTGACGTCTATGCAAAATTTGAGACTCCTAACATTTGTAGTAACGAAGTTTCATACAAACTTTCGACCCCAAAAACAACCCCTTATAAGTCGAATATTGCAAATACCCGTCTTAACGAGCACCTGCGTCCTATAAGTAACACCTATGCAAAATTTGAGATTCCTAGCACATGTAGTTTCTGAGATTTCGTGATGAGTGAGTGACCTTTCGATTTTATATATATAGATAGCAAAATATGACAGAAATTATTATGACAAAGTCATCCAACAAACAGAAAAACTCTAACCCTGATTTTCCTTCTATCATCAATTATTGTCATAACATCATCAAAACTTGGAGCTGTCAGTTTATTGTCGATTTATGTCAAAGATATCGAAGTGTTGCAGTAAAAGCCTTCCAATGTCCAACTGCTAAGTTGTCCAGAACTAGCCGTCTGCAGGTAAACTTTCTACTCAGACTTTCTAGGTTCGCGAGTAACTTGAATAAATGGCTTGAAATGGATTTGAGAACAGTGACGGAAGTATTTTCTCCAGATTAACTTGGCCAATTAAGAATTTCTATTTGTTTTTAGAGGGTAGATTGTTCGTATGACTGAACTTAAACTTTAAAGTAAAGATTGTTTTAGATGAAATGAGCTCGTGGAAGTTTTAAAAATATTATTTTATTTTTATATATTGGCATAGTGTGCAGAGTGACTTTAAAAGTTCACAACACGTTGTATATAGGTTCGATTCCCACTCGGGGAATCAAATAATTTTCTGGTAGACAAAGTTCTACTACTGATCATGTTTCTGATAAGCTTTTTGAGTTTTCAAAGATATTTAAGAATGTAATCGTTTTTTTAAATCATTCTTTGCATTATTTTAATCATATAGGCCTGGCCCTGTAGTACATATCTTTTGTTTCTACATAAAAAAAGTTAAAAAAATATCATAAAAATTATTAGAAAAATACAAATTTTACTATCATGAAAAAATATTACTATCTAAAGAAAATCATATCTACAATATTACTATAACACTTCATTTGCAAACGGACTAGAACATATAGCCCGATAAACCCGTTTCATAGTAAAATTCCGTCGTCCGGCGTCCCGGCCAGGGTATCCGTTGCGCGATTTATAAGGGAAATTTTTATACGAGAATTGTGCATAAAACTGTAGTCTTCTGTATCGGCCATCGGTACAGGAAATTTATCGTTTCCTTTGTCTCACAGCGAATCGTTCTACGAATTCGAACTAACTGTCCTATAGTGGTTTTAGAATGGAAGCTTTTGAGTGCATAGTGTCCGTTTTATTTATATTTGTGCTGGCGTTTGCTAAGGAATAAGCAATGTTGGTGTGTTTTTCCAATAGGTAGAGGTTCGAATTCTGCAATGTATTGCTTTTTGCGGGAAATTGTAAAATCTAAAACCTTCTGATTTCATAGAAATACTTCTTTCTTAGTGCTCGGTTACACTTTTCAAGAAACATGCCCATGGCCATGAGAGAAATATTTTTCTGAGGGCTTAAACTTTTTATTTGAACAAAAATATTCGTGAAAAGTTATTTTATTTTATTTTTCAGGGCAATTTTTTTGTATAAATAAAACTTGTGGGGTGGACACAACACCACTCTGGAATCGTAGCTTTCCACGTCCAGTGATTTTGAATATCCGTTTTCTGTCATTCACTTTGTTAGTAATGGAAGCACTATATTTTCGAACGTGAGGTTAATGCTGTTAGCCCTATTGGCTTTTAAAACGGGGACAAAAGAAGATATTCTATCCGCGAGAAATCGACAGCACACTACATTTAGAATATTCTGTATATACATTTAGAGTAATTTTTTACTAATTCTCAAAAAATCGATACGATTTTTGTTAAATAGGCTGAACTTTTATTTTTTGGTGTATAGATATTGCTTTTAAAGCGATAATGTTATGAGAACACGAAAGTTATTCAGATTAGTAAATAAATAATTACGTAGTTTTAGCGGGCGAAGCCGCAAGCGGATAATTAGTAATTAATAAAAGATAATGCTGCTAACTCAATATCTAAAACCAATGAATTAATTCAGTGATTTTAACTAACAGATTAAATCATTTAACAATTTGAATCCAAGTTAAATTATAAATTTTGCATATTTCGAATTTACCATACATTTTATATGGACAAAATATTTGATATAACCAGATTCTTGCATCAATTTTATACATAATAAAATGCAGTTATTTCATAGGAATTTAGTATTGGCTGCATAAATCATATGGCTGCGGCGCTAGAGGGATGTGAAGAGATAAATGGTATGTGTTTAAATTATGTATATATCTGTATATATTTTTTTAGTTTTGGTTAACTTTACGTAGTATTCTGTTTAAACAGGTTAGGTAAAGGGAATCTAGTGACAACACTCTCCGTTCCACACTGTCTGTCCAATTTCTAATGTCTAATTTCTAATGTCTTTCTATCAGAGTGATTCCCCAGTCCCCAGATTACGGGCACTCTAGTAAGACAGTTTTATTTTGCCTCCTCTGCTATATGAGATATACAGAAAAAAACGGTAAAAATTTCCAATTACCTCCGCCCGTTTCTTTTTATTTTATATACCATACAAAAGTAATTAAAAGTTATACCATATAATTAATTTGTACAAAAAGAACAGCCCTTGTCATATAGAAAATGAAATTGAAAATTAGTTTCATTAATTAACTTCATTTAAACAGATCGAAAATTGAAACGTCAAGTACAAGGTTTCATCTCGATTTACAATTACTCAGAAATTTAAAAGTAGGCCCCTTTTTTATCCCCGTCCCTTTGATAACTCACTTTTAAATATAATTTAACGAAATATTTTTCACGCAACGCTGAATTGGGTACTTTTTTATTATTATTTTAGTTTAAATGTAAAAATATTTAAAAATAAAAAAGTCTTCGAAGACCTTTCGTATTTTAAAAAGATCTGAAGAGACCTTACCATATCAGCAACAGAATTTAACTCTATATTTACTTAGGCATCCAGCCAGACCTACATTATAAATATAATATGAAAGTTATCATTCCTCAAAATTTAAATTACCAATTATATAAACCGTTTACTCAACACTTCCATGTTGGATTCGGGCGAAGAATAGAGAACGGAGTGACTTAACACAAGGTTCTTCTCATCTACACTGTAATATTCGAATTAATTGAAATTCATATTTCAATTAATAGCTTCATAGCTAAAAGAAAATCTTATTTTACATGCAAATGAAAGAAAGTGATTATTCCTTTCATGTGCTCTTCATATAACACGACACTGACAAAGTGATTCAACTAAAAAACGAAACTGACTTTTTTTAAATAATGCCATATCAACATAAAAAATATATAAACTTTTAACATAAAACTAAATTATAACTAGTAAATTACCCTATTTAAAATATTTTCACTCATTACTCTCCGTGTATTCCCTCTTGTATAGAGGGATATATGTTACATATATAAGTAGGTCATATTATAATTCAAATAAAACCACAAACTACGAAATATAAAACAAACAACTACAGTTTAAATTACAAAGTTTCATCAAAACTTGTTTATTGTTGCGCACGGTGTGACTTTACTACAATTTTATTATATGGAACGCTACGGCTTGCTACGAGCAAAAACAACTAAGCTGTTGCAAACTACGAGTATACATATATTATACATATACTGTATATGTACTTTAACCATATTTTACCTAAAATAGTCAGTGAAAAATGTTTTTAAACAACTAAAAAAAACTTGCTTTAGAGTTATTTTTCCGTTGTTTTAGTCGTCTTGGTCAAAGGACAAAAGTCATCAGGTTTATAATATGAAAATATTATATTGTCTTTGTACCTAACTAATTGTGCTAATTTACAAGCAATTTTGACGAGAAATGGTAAGTTAATGGTGTCTTTTATATACTGTTATGATCGATTGTTAGATAATTCCCGGGATGGGAGTCGAACCCACGATAATAGTGATTATTGATACTACTGACTGTACGACTTTAGCACTCTTTTGCTTTTAATATTAAAACTTATATTGGTAAAACCTAATACTATTTGTTTAATAGGTCTCGATAAGCTTGAAAATTGTTCAAAAATAAATACGAGTATGTTCCTAAGTTGAATTTGAACCTACATCCAATATGTGCTTAAGCGACAAATTATACCATAACTGATTAAAATCTGTATTTAATAATAAAAATGAAAATTTAATTAAAATTTTACTATAAGCTTAGAATTTAAAGTTATTAGATAGTTTTTCTGTATCTTTTTATACAAAATTTTTCATTATAGACAAATAATAGTTAGTGAGGTATCCACTCCAAAATTTACTACACGTATTGTTCATTGTTTACTTCAGTAGAATAAACAGAAATTGAATAGCAACATTCTAAAATGGGTCAAGTATATTAAGGTCCAATAAATGAAGTTAGCATGACTTGGAGGAGAAGAGGATTTCGCTGGCGCAAATTTGGTTAGAATAGGTGAAATCGAATCGCAACAGTGTTTTGTTTAAAAAAACTCTATTTATTTTTTATCTCTTCAGTAGACAGAGAGTTTCGTATTGGTATGAAACAAATGAATAAGGATCGTACTGACAATTATTGTGTGTATAGCCAGATTCTTTTAACTGTGCTTTTATAGCAGTTTTTGCTTTGAATTTTATAGAGAAGAGTAAGTAAGCAGGAACGATGAGGTGCACGATAGGAGCCTCCACGTGGCGCACCCTGGAAGCAGCTAGGTCCGGTAACGCAGGGCCTAGGCTGACTGATCCTGTCCCCACAATGAATTGGAATGCTCAAAAAGCCAGTAACTGCCCTTCTCAGGGCCAAATAAGTGACCACGCCGATTGTGACGATTCTAACCTTAACCCTTACCGAGCAGCTCTCACGGTAATATCTATTAACATCGAAGGTTTTTCTTCCATAAAATCCGAATTACTCGCGACGATCTGATGGAGGCAACAGACGCCGCAGTCGACGTGGCTAAATACTGGCAAAATATGATATGAATTCTCCAATCATTGACACGAAGAAGAAGAAGTAAGCAGGAAGAGGAGAGAAGAAGCTGAGAACCGAACAGAGACACAGATACTCTGTTCCCGTTAAGATACTTCCATTCCCCACTTTCCCCCGATTTTTTTATTATTTTACGTTGTAGTCTAATGATATTTTGACTTGGTCCAAATACATACCTATATACGTATCTTCCGAAGGTCTTGTTTTTTAATAAAAATACAAATCTTTCAAAAATATGAAATTTTCATAACAATAGCATGATAACTACCAAATGTATAATCGATAATCCATATCAAATCATTTGAATAATTTCGTTATAGTGCATATTGAACAGTTAAATTTGATGAAATAATTTATGACGCACACACAGCGCAGTTAAAAACTATCTAAATGATTGTGCAAGCGACATCTGTGAGTACTCTGTGAGTATTTTAAAACTTCGCTTCGCTCGTTATAGTGATAAAAAGAAATGTTAAGATCCTATTCAATTTAATATAATAATAACCCCACGGGGCAGTTTGTGGCGAGCTATTGGGGGGTGGCGATCCCTACTTGGCTATATTGGCCAGCAGTGCAAGCAATCTGCGTAATAAAGGAAAAACCCGCTCACGAGCTCCTTGTGATGGTGAAAAAGGTGAGGATCCATCCAGTGAGAGGCGAGTCACCGTCTGCCAACAATTCAATTTGGGACGTGGAAAAGCGAACGTCCGTTAGCCTCATCCGATAGACCAGTAACCAGTCCACCCAAAGCCCGTAGACCCAATTTAGTTTTCGTATTTTCCATAGTTTCAAACGCGGCTTGACCTTCGCCTGCATAAATTAATTCAGGACAGAGGGAACCTAATGTTGGGACTGTTCCACTGAGTCACGACGGCCTAAATAATAGAGAATTTTTAATTTTCAATCTATTTTTTCTTTACAACAATATTAACTTTTATATAAGAACCTAAAACGGTATGGGTTTAATGAAAAATCTTAAACACCCAATATGACTTAAACCGGCTTCTCAGCGTTAAGTCACGTTGCTACGAAGCGAATGTAGGTTAAAAGTTAATTAAAACTGTTTTAAAGATTTTTAATCTGCTACAAGTTTTTTTCCAGCAGCTGATGTAATCTTCTTTTAAAGTATGTTATTAATGCCTCGATGAATAAATCTTTGTACCAACTTCTCTTGTATAAGTATGTGTTTATATATTTTAAAATTATTTGTTTAACTCTATTTTATAAAAAATGTAATTGATCTTATACTTTGTCTATTTTCTCATTTTTCTAATAAAGCAGGAGCAGGGCAGAAGAACCTAGTGTCAAAACAGAGAGTATTGACATTTTTCACTTTTTTTTAAATGGCTTGCAAAGCGAGTCAATAGAAAGGTCTGCCAGAATGAGGAAATGACCAGATCACTAACGCCAATATCGCAGCCTCAATATTATATCAATGATTATAATATTAAACGAGGACGTAGTGTCTTTACACTCCCTACCCTGCTGTGAAACACATACAAGAAAAACGAACAGTTTCATTAAAAAATCAGTTTAACTTAAAGTAAAGGCATATCGTGCATAATTGAACGTTGAAACCAATAGAAGCTGTTTATATATAAAATGTAATTAGTACATAGTAATTACGCAGCCACTGGTGATTCGGAGGAAATCTTGGCGAGGCTTCCGCAATTAAAGCCGGCCTTAGCCGTGGCCAGCTAGATCCAATTATGAGAATTTGTTCGGAGTTGTGAGAAACAAGCGTTTGTGTTAGTTCTACTTTTTTTACCTTTACGAAAAATCATGGGAATCTAATGATGAGACTTCCGTTCCCAATTTCTTATGAAGCTATAGATTGCTAATATCAAGAACTAGTGGCTCAAATTAAATAAAAACATGGATAGTTCATTTAGTGTCTTATTGTCAACGGAGTATCTTCACACTAGGTTTCCAAGTTCCCTATGCCTACCTGACTATGTGCGTGAACCTAAAAAAACGTATTATACACTGAGTTTTTCGGTACGATTTTCATTCATATTGTTATAGAGTGCAACGGGTCTGCAGGTGGAAAGTTTCATTTCTTAAATATGGAGAGCAAATTACAATTTGTTTATTGCCTCTATATAAATAGACAAAGGCAATATAATAATGTTTAAAAAGGGGAAGGGGGGGTGTATATATTTTATAAATTATACAAATTTCACCCTAACCACCATATGCAGGAAAAAACTTAAATAAAAATCATTATTATTTATTAAAACAATTAAAAACGCTATCGCTTATAACTTCCATACAACCTGCAACATCCACCGTTTGCATGTAAAAGCATCGTTAAAAACTGTCTTCCACATTAAATTACATTATAATTATTAGATGCGTATAAGGCCTGAAGTAACGCTCGCTAACTTAACGTTACGTTATTTCGTTATAGATGTTTGTCACACGACTTTCTGTGAACACGCGATGGAAAATTGAATTTAAAGGATATTCTTACACTTTCGTTAATTGGATATTTTCGGTAAAATTTCCTTCTGATACTTGTTAGATGATAACAAAATTATTATTATAAAAAAGACGGAAATTATATGGTGATGGTGAAACATAATCCTGCTTTTGGCGTCCTAATCTATAGCTATACTTATAATAAATCTGTAGAAAAATCGTTTCTGTACATTGAAAATATTTTTAAAAGAATTAGCCAGGGTGTTAAAGGATAACTAACAAAATCCATTTTCAGCATTTTTGGAATTTTTGTCAGTTTGTGTGTTTATCTGTTTATGTGAACACGTATCACGTAAAAAGTACACAACAAATTTAAGCAACTTTTATACATAAAAATTATAAGTAACTCAGAGAAGGTTTTAGTTTTTATTTCATTGCAATCACTTCAATCTATCAAAAGATATAAGTATTTAAGTTTTTAAGAAGTTCATATTTGAAATAGTAGAAATAGACACATGTGCGCTATCTATTGTCAACAAATGATAGGTTACTTTCTTTGTGCTTCAAAATAATGTTAAATTCTTAAGCCGAATATTAAGCATTGATTTCGTCAAGAGGACTTTTAAACATTCTAATACTTTAGTACAACATAAATCCTCGGGCGAAGCCGCGGGCAGGCCGCTTGTTACACATAAACAATCAAGTATTTACATCAAACCTGCATTCAGAATTCTCAAGACGAATCCTTTACTAATTTTATCTGTTTCTATCGATTCCCTAAGATCCAATCTCTAAAAGTGGAACTTAAGTTCTTATTATACTACTCTTTGTATCTGCTGGAGAAAAATCCGAACGCTTAATGAACTCTTGTATAAAGTTAAGTGGTTCTAGATGGCTCTTATTTCACTTGCATAGGACTAGATTGGTTTTTAATATTGAAACTAAATTAAAATGTAAAGACTTTAAAAATATTGGATAAACTAAAATAAATAATAATTAGACACCTACATAATTACATCAGCAATTTAACAGTGAAAAATAATAAAACAATAAAAAAAAAAAAATTAAGAAATGTATGAAGAAAAACAACACACGTGAGAATTTATCTGTGTAGAGCGCAGCGTTAAGTTCCGCTACTTAACATACTGTCTTAATCCATGAAATGAATAATGAAGGAGCACTAAAAACAACAAAAATATGTAACTCAAATAATTGTCGAGAAAAGATTGAAAATAAACTCAAAGTATATGTTACGTTGGCACCTCTCGGGCTTCTTCTGTCAACCCGATACGGCGACGGTGTAAATCTCTTATTACTTATACGCTGACATTACCATTTCGTTATTTAAGGGTTTGACAATTATTTGAATATAGTGGGATTTTTTAGCTTTACACTGTATATCGCGCGGTAGGCAGAGGGAACCTGGGAGCCTAATGTTATGACATTTCGTTCCCGTTAAAAAACAACTCCTTTCCTCATTTTTCTGCATTGCGTGCGTTAAGTGGCAGAACCCACGCCGCGCTTTGTCTCGTTACCAGAGCGAGGAATTTAAAATAATAGATATTTCTTTATAGTGATAAATATTTTAAGGAAATCTATTTTTATTAAATTTATTTATTAGATGCTCGTAAAATCAACGAATGCCATATATAATGGACGGTTGAATTCGTAATGTTTTTCAATAATTTGATTGACAGTGTGAAGATGGTCGGTCGTTGACATACCAGCGCGAAACCCTGCTTGAACGGGAGATTGTTCGTCTTCCAGTTGTTGAGAGATCCGATGTTCAATAACTTTAATAAATGTTTTGTACAGATGAGAGATTAAACTAATGGGGCGATAATTGTTGATGTCGGATTTGTCGCCTTTCTTGTGCAGCAATATTATATTCGAATGACAAAATTTTTTAGGAAACATTCCAGACTTAAGTATTGAATTGAACAAATTTGTAACATAGGGTAAAAGGATGATTTCACCTGTTTTAAGAACT
>HE671083.1:50989-62162 GCA_000313835.2 Heliconius melpomene melpomene | reverse complement strand
AAAGTTAATAGAGGTAACAAACAATAAAATAAATAAAAAAAAAAAAAAAAAAAAATACAGTCGAATTGATAACCTCCTTTTCTTACAGAAGTCGGTTAAAAAAGGGAAAATATTTGACGACGAGGTCAGTCTTAACATTATGGTATATTACTTCCTACTAATGTTCCAACTATTATGTGAAAATAAGAAAATATATTTAGTTTAAAAAAAACATATTCTACCTAATGAAAATATGTTAAAAATAAGCAATACACTTAAATAAGGCACAGCTATTATTCCCTTAAAAAATTCGGAGTTACAATGAAGGAATGTTATATAAAAAGGCTGTACTAATCCATTTCGCAAAGTTTCCACCCTTTCCCTTGTGCTCGAGTTCTTTTGTTATACTTTAAGACTCCCCCAGGCTGGGTAATGATTTCCGAATAAATTCCACTTAAACCAAAAATATTTCATATTACTTTGTAAATCAATATTTTCATAACTCAATATGTTTGAGAAACTCTGTTGGTTCTTCGTTATCTGGGGTAAGATCATATTTTCTATAATAATGCTTCTATACCTATAGATTATTAAGGTTGACGGTACAACCGTCTTTCGTTCATAATTAACTCTGAGAAAATGTTTTCCTCACTGGTGAGGCGAAAAAATACGGCGTTTAGCTCCGCCACCCAACACGAAAATTAGGCGGAAAAAGTGTAATTGCGTGTCGCAACTCAAATATCTTGCCAGAATATATTACAGAACATTCTATGCTTCTTTTTGGCAGATCAATCTCTTAATCGTTTAGGGCACGTAACCTAACGCCGCACATTGTTTGATTAAACTAATAAAGCAATAAATATTATAATACGATTGTATTTCCATGCTATCTATCCTCATTATAAATGTGAACCAGGGTTATATTCGAACCCACAACCATAACGCCATACTATGGCGTTCTCGTCATTTATTTAAAATCCATTCGTCGTCATCATCTTCATCAGCATTGTTTTAATTATTAATAAAAAAATAATAATAAACCTAACAAGCACAATACCCATTATTTATCCCCTCATTGAAGAGTACTGTATTGTACAGAAATGAACTTAAAATATAAAATTAAAAAAGTCTGAACAAAAAATTATTAAAAAGCTAAAAGTACCATTGAAAAAGAAAGTTCTTTTCAATTATGTCTGATCAACTGTACTTGATATGAAACCGATTTAATGAACGAATAAGCGATGAATACCCATTCAAATGTGAATATGTGAATGAATGAATGGATGTACGTACTCGTACCGATACCGTTCCTGTTCACTTTGAGGGTGGGATGCCTTTTTTGTTTTACTTCCAATGTTACCTTACCTTACCTGGAAATAATTAGATTTTACTTGTATTTACCAGTATATATAGGTCCCAATTTGGTATTGCTTATTTATTTTATGGTTTATACTTATTTTACATACATTTTTAGAACACTTTAGCTTAACTAAATCTTTCAGTTTCGTCTATTATATTTTATAGCTATACGCCGTATGCTACAAGGAGCACCGCATGGTGAACTGAGGAAACCTAGATTTAAAACTCTCCGTTCCCCACTTTCAGATTAATTTTCGAGATGTCCCCACAATGGGAATTGAATCCACGGTCATCGCATTTACAGTCAATCGCTGTGCCACTGTACCGTGACAGCATCAATCTATTCTAAGAAATTCTGATATCGATATAAAAAAAAATAATAAAAATACATTTTAACATTAAATTCAACGATTTCATTTAACAAAGGCCTTAAAATACGATATGATAATGGATTCTGGAAAGGTCACGTGACTTTCATTATTGTCAATGCTATAATACATTACGAACTTTTTAATAAGCTTTATAGAAAATTGGAAGTACAATTTAATATAGGCTCTGCACGGAAGCCATCGTGGATCTCGACGGTCGCTCTTTTCAATATTTTTACAACTTTTATCATAATATATGAAATTGAAAATATTTCCTTTTAAGTGACTTTTAAATAATATCATTTTTTTCAGCTTCACGCTTTATAACAGGTAAACAAAGTGAGCCTAACTACACTATAAAAACCCACGTACACTATCATATAAAAATAAAAAATAAACATTTTTCTAGACAGTTACTGCAGCTAGTTACAAGTATGAACAGTTTTTATTTCATCGAAATCGGGCCAGCAATTCCAAAGTTACAGCGCTATAAAGTTTCACAGTTTTTTTTTATTTTCCATTACATACGCACATATTTGTCTAAATTATCTATTTTAAATCGATTTATATAGTTTTCTATAATATAATCAAGAAATAGGTCCATTTATTATTCTAACAACTTAATTCATAACAAAAATTACCCCTTAAATAATGAATCTTTTTATAGACGACAAAGTCTAACAAAGCCGTCCATATAACCATTTATAATTTCTGGATAAATTTCAACATGCAAGCTCCAACTTCCCGCTTTGAAAGTGACACGTTTCAAAATTTCAAAATGGTTATTTTAAAGTTGGAGATATTAAAATAAAGAGGAAATTAAATAGCTATCGCCGAAGAATTCCAATATCTGTTCCGTTAGTTCGAAATATGCGAAAGTTTCCTTCACAGAAATACCATCTAGGTAGATTTTTGAAATCTTATATAAGTACTCCGGTCGATTGTGATTTTAAAAATGAAATCTGTTTAAAATAAAAAAAAACAGCATGTACTAATAATATAGACAATTTGAAAAATACATGTTTGTTAGTTATAGCTTAAGATTATCGTGGCCATTGTACCACATACATTTTCTCTCTCATTAGCTTGGTTGTGAGCCCACTCTCTCACTCCCGTAAAAGAAAAACCTGCCAACGACATCCGTCTGAATTCAGCCCAAAAGTAGATAAAGGAGTTTTATTGAACTAGGATTTCTCTGCCTACCTGCTTACTCTCCCTTTTTTAAATTCACACTGTATCTCGCTTTATAGCAGACTAGCGTCCCTCTTGCGGCTTCGCCTGCTTTAACTACTGGATTATTCATATAATATATGTTTGCAAAGTACTTAAGATAATGTGAAAATTAATTAAACCCTAATGCAACCCGCATTTTCGTAGTTTCAATAAGGATTTTCTAATTGTTTTACACAGCAAGGATTTTTTAGTAGGTACCGTAATTTTAAATCTGTGTTACTAATCTTTTCAAGTACTTATTAAAATATATTTAAATGACTATTTTTAAACGTAAGAAATTATAAACAAAAACCTACCTACAAATAACTACTACAAAAAATATGTAACCAAATATATCGCGCTGAAATAATACATTCAACTCCAATACGTGCAAACGCATCTAGATCTTCGTTACTATAGAGGAACGCTTTCTTTTTTTTTCGGGCTTGTGGTTAATGCTGAAGAGGGTATTCTGTCCCTGATAAAAGCAAGCACTACGTGGCTGCCTGTGAGGAAAATTAAATAGAATGCATGCATGCCGGGAATCGAACCCGGGCCGCCCGCGTGGCAGGCGGGCATTCTACCACTGAACCACCGAAGCGTGTAAGGCAGGCGGGCGCGGCGGACGCGCTTGTATAAGCAAAATGTCGCGGGACGCATGGCGAGTGGCGAGCCGATTTTTTGATGTTGTAACAACTTCTAAAGTACTTATTAAAATGAAAAACAGTAAAATACAGTTTTTGTCTACATTAAATGGCCAACGTAACTAATATACTTATTCATATGATGAAAGTAAGTGATAAGTAAAACAGGACTCGATACAGCTGAGGTGTCAACGGCGTGATGTGTTAACAATTAAATGCGTTTTTCTCTAAAATTATTCGCAATTTCGAAATAGTGTAAAAAGCAAATTTTATCTTCGTTTAACGTAGAAAATTAATAAAGTATTTTAAAGGATAAGGATTAATACCATTATGGAAAAATTTCCCTCACAATATAAAATATATTGAAATTATTATTTTTAGACAGAAATATGATCACTACACGTTATTCTTAAAAGATACGCTTATGCCGTCGGGGACTTTTTTATAGATCTTATTAAGAGGAACAATACTTCAGTATATAGAGGAACAATTCTTCACATTATTTTCATGTAGTACTTACCATTAAAGCAGCGCATGCGCGAAAGTGTCTCAACGGGTAGGACTTTATACACATTTATCGTATTTATGTTAATTTACATAAGACTGTATAAATAATAAACTATATATAAACCTTCTATGAAAAATACTCGACCTAATGGTGAAAACCGCATCAAAATCCGTTGGGTGGTTTAGAAGAAGAAGAGTTAGAAATAACAGACAGACACGAAATGCGACTTTGTTTTATAAGATATAGGATAGTTATGAGCCCACTCTCTCACTCCCGTAAAAGAAAAACCTGCCAACGACATCCGTCTGAATTCAGCCAGAAAGTGGATAAAGGAGTTGTTTTTGAACTAGGATTTCTCTGCCTACCTGTCTACTCTCCCTTTTTTTAAATTCACGCTGTATCTCGCTAGTAAATTAGGCATAGGGTTAGGAACCTAGTGTTAAGGCACTCCGTTACCCGCTTTCTATCAACACCATGTTTTGTCTTGTGAAGAAATGAAAATAAATAAATTTTCCTGAGTAGAAATCGAACCTGTAATCGTCATGTTTACATTCAGACGCTGACGCCACTGAACCATGACTGCCTCCAATTATAAGTAGGATATTTATAAAAAAGAACAAATAAAAATTAATTTCTTTACTAAAATTAAATTTCACGTCCCTTTTAATTTTTATTATAACTAAGTGACGAAAGTCCATTAAATGGTTTTAGTTTGAAGATGAATAAAAGCAAGTACTTATTTGAGACTTGAAATATTTCCAAAGAGTATAAATTCACAGAGGTATCACAAAGATCGCTTAACTTGGGGCGAAGTTTCATTGTTAGGCAAATTTATACAGACTGCAAAAATAGTACCACATTAAAAATTTTCGATTGTATAATAAATTGTTTGTTAAGAGACATCAGAAGCGTAGTATCCAGCTAGAATATAGTGTTAAGACGCTATCCACGCACCGTCCAATTTTTGAGACATCGACGGATCGACGGCGCTTGTCTTATTCTCAAAACGTGAAAATGAAAATTCCTCATTGTCCTGAATGGGAATCCAACCCATAACCGTCGCGCTTACAGTCAGATGCTGTGCTGCTAAGCCACGAAGACCACAATTTTAAATTCCACCAGTAGAATATGTTTCCAGAATATAATAAAAGTGTTTTACGATTTCCCTTCCGAAATGGTTCATCGTTGAATTCCAACACCCAATATGTAAATATGAAGACTGGTGTAATTTTTATCATTGGATCCCTTCTTCTATATATTATTATCTATATATATAAAAGGACTTGGAAAGATGGACAGATGTTTACTTTCGTAATCTGGAAACCCACTAAGAAGGGATTTTGAAAAATTTTAACCCTAAAGGGGTGAAATAAGGGTTCAAAGTTTGTATGGAAAAAATTTAAATCGGCACCGATTTTTATAAAATTTGAAATTTAGATTTTTAAAAGTATTTAATTGAACACGTGTTTCATCGTTTTCTAGAATTCTCACCCTAAGGGTGCAAAAAATGGGTTGAAAGTTTGTATAGATTTTTTTTTAAATCGGCACCAATTTTTATAAAATTTGAAATTCAGACTCTTAAAAGTTCTTAATTGAACACATGTTTCATGGTTTTCTAGAATTCTTCCCCTAAGGGTGCAAATAAGGGGTTGAAAGTTTGTATGAAAAAAATCTTTAAATCGCCACCGATTTTTATAAAATTCGAAATTTAGACGCTTAAAAATATTTCATTGAACACATGTTTCATGGTTTATTAGAATTCACTCCTAAATAAGGAAGCGAAGCTGCGCGCGTCCGCTAGTATGCATATAAAACTCTTCAGTTTCTGCCCGACTAACGGGGTAGTTTAGAGGAGCACCAAAAGGAGGATTTCTAAATTCCTAAAGAAAAAAAAACTAATTTTACGTTTTCACGCAAGCGAAGTCACGGACTATAATTAGTCTACAGTGCAAATATAGCGTAAAATAAGATATATTTATTTGAAAAAATCATTATCCATTTACAAAAATAAAAAAATTATTTACTTGCGTGATATGTCTAAGGATTACCTGAAATAGCTTTCGGAGCTTCATATAAATTTCATAGGTTTCAGTACACTGGACTGTCCGAGAAGCCGCGTTTGAATTACTGAAGAGAATGATATTTAAAAAGTCCATTTTTACTTATCTCACATAGCAATGTAGGTAAAATTAAAACTACTGTTGAAACACTTAGTTGTCACCTTTGCGCCCGAATTAAAGTCGTTTTCTGTTTTGTCGCGGAACTAAACGCTGTGAAAACAGTGAAGAGAGATTAATATACTTCACTCCTCCGAATAAGAATTGAACACCTAATAATGGCTTTTACTGTCACAAGGTATCCCATTTCACCACTATGACCTCAAAAAGCCAGGATACTAAAAATATTTAAATGCAATGGAAAGAATAAGAAAAAGATAAAGATAAATCAGCCTTAAATGCTTAATGAGACAGGCAATTTGCTTTTGGCAATACCTACAAATGTGGGATTTATCAGATGGAAGGGAGATCATGAGATTCCCAATTTTATTTGGAAACTTTTTCTTGATTAAGCGTTTAATAATACCCACTTGCATTTCCTTACAACGTAATAGGTTTAATATATTTCATTTCGTTTCTTTTTTCAGCTCCACGATTATAGCAGGTTTGGTAAAGGAAAACTAGTGTTTAGACTCTCCATTCTCTATTTTAGCTAGAATTTGAGATATTGAGTTTTGAGGTGTAATTTAACGCGCGATCCACTTTGGGAAGTCATATATATAATCGCCAATTTGATCGGGCTAGCAACTATCAAATTTACAGACAGTTTCGAGCCTTATCTCGCATGTAGCAGGGTAGGCAGGGAGAGCCAGTTAAGACACTTTCCTCGGCACCAGAGCTTCGAAATGAAATTATTAAGTACCATAACTGGCCTCAACTAATAATTAGAAGATATAATATACGTACAAATAAACCAAACCGCAATAAAACAAATTTGGCCAACTCTCCTTGCTGCCGTCAATCCTCAGAAGTATAACTTAAGATCAAACACTAGTGAACTCTCGATGCCTAAACTTGACAGCCGTCCTTAAGATAATGTTTTGGCAGACATCTCTCGAGGATCATTGAGTATTTGAATAGAAAATTATTGTGGTTGTTAGTTTATAATATTAACTGTTGTAATATCTGTCTGTTTATTTCTCTGTTGTATTAAATAACTGTTCAAATTTAAATTTAAATGTAATAATAATAAATATACCAATTTTTCCTTAATATCTTGTGTTATTATTTTATATAATAAAGAATTTTCCAAAAAAGAGTTACGCTAGTTTTAGGGCTATACTTTCATTAGATCTCAGAAATTGCCTTGCAGACCCTAAAACCCAGTCAACGCCCGAGATCTAGGAGGTTCTACCTTCTTTACTATAGGTTACTATAGGTTCTACCTTCTGTTCTATCAGACAATATTTAAAAACTCAAAAAAAATCTTTACTAAAGATTTATTTTTCAATTGTAATTTTTCTTCTTTTATAAAATTTATTATAGAAAGAAAATCAGCTATTATAATAACAAAATATGCTTATGCTATTACTGGTAACGATATAAGGCTACCCGATGCCCTTTGCGTGTCTGAACATCGAATTACGTACGGTCTCAACTAAATTGGTAATCCAGGTAATTTTAGGTGACTTCCATAGGTCATGTGGGATTGATGGGCTGTTGTAGAGATACGCAAATGGGAAAAAAATCTAATTCAAATATTAAATTTGAATTTTTTTTTTGTCTCACGTCTTACTTTTAAGAATATAAAAGTAAACCTAAATATGACAAAATAAATGAATAATTAAGACAACAAAAAACCCGATTGCAAAGAAAATAAATATAGTGAAGATGTATTTATTAGTTCTCTAGTTTATTAGTAACAAGGGAATAAAGAGACGAACATACATAATCTCGAGATATTTTCATTGTCAAATTTAAAAAAAAACTATCTAAATTCACCCAAAAATACAAGCGCATTAAAGTGAATGTAGAGGGAACCAAGTCGCACAGAATAGTTCATACAACGCTCGAATGAACATAAAGCTTATCGTAACCTTTGTAGATTTTGTTTAAGATATGTATAGCTGATTTTTACCGTTTTGGAATGAATGGGGTTTTATCTAGAACGGTTTAATCGATCGATATCTATCTATCTTAGTTTTACTACTATAAGACTGTTACCAATAGAAGGAAGAATTGAGATTTTCTTATTTTTTAGTTTTACGCTGTGTAGCCTTGATGACAATTTTTGAGTTGTAGAATGAAAATTAATATATATTATTCTTTTTTATTCTTATTATATTAAACAAATGTGTATTAAGAGGTGTTTTTTATATAACGGCGTATGTAAGTATTATTTTTTATATATATAGCTTGCTACTTATTTTTTTATTATTACAAATAAGCGAAACGAAAGCAGATTAGTAAGACAAGGAACCCGTTGTTATAAAGAGAAAATCTTTCATTATTTTCTATAATAAATTTTAAAATCGCTAAACTAGTTTTAGAATAATAATATTTCAATAATAGAATAGACCTTTATTTCTTAACTTTTTATTATCCACTAATATATTTAGGAGAAAAAACATATGTAATTTGCACACACAAACTTTTCAAAGCTTTTAATAATGTACGCGACCGAGAGGACATGTAAGTTCTAACTGAATTTAAAACTTTATTTGTCCACGCCACCTACATTTATAGTCTGTAGTCACAAACAGCGCAATAACTTAGCATTGTCTAGAGAATTTATAGCAAACTTGGAAAAACACTATTACTATTCATAGCATTTTTAAGTTTTTCTATTTTTTCAGTTTCACGCTGTATCCCGCATGTAGCGGGATAGACAGAGGGAAGCCTTCTGTTAAGACTGCTCCGCTTCGCTCCCCACTTTCCGCCAGATTCTTGAGGAATTGCGTTTTGTGTAGTGGAACTAAACGCCGCCTCGACACCAGAACGAAAAAATGACAATATTAAATATTTCATTTTCTAGCAATAAGTAAGATTTAGTGCCAGAATTTATGTTTTTGTTGACTGTATTTTTCATTTTTGTATAACAGGGTGAGAAGTAGAGGGAACCTGAAACGTAGTAAGACACTTCGTTCTCATTAAGACACTTGCGTTCCCTACTTTCCACCGCACGTTACCACAGCGATTTTTTCCCTCAAAACACTTAATTATCTAATATTGTCAACATTAATAGCATGCACTTTTAGCTTTACTTACAACCTACATACGTCATTAAATATTCATATATGCACAAACTAGGCACGAACTTACCTAAAGTAACTGGCACTTTGTACTGGAAATTTGAATTAATACACGTATCAGCTGTAGTATAATTGTTAGTGTTGTTACAAATATGCTGGGGGAACTGTTTTTAGTTGGTAAACTTTGAATTGTGGGTATATCACGTAGAGATATGGTGATTGTTTTAAATAAATTATTGTTTTTTTAGCATATCTCGGTATCTCTCTCTCTCTCTCTCTCCGTCTTTGAAAAAACAGATATTCTTATAATCCGTTACCTAAAGCCTGAAACGTACTGAGACCGGTTTTAATACTTACATTAACACGATTACGCCAAAAGCGGAAAACTGAGTGTCCTGACACTAAGATGTATCTGCTTTCCCTGCTTTATCTGTATATTTACTTAATAACCAAGATTTAACAAACAATCTTTACAAATCAAAGAATTTACTAAATCTAGTTATTTAAAATTCCCACCTCTCCCAACCGTATAAACGCAACGCAAATAATAAAAGTAAAAATGGTACGGAAAATAAATCCGTTATAAAGTAGTTTCATTCATAAACTTTACATTATCCGAACTCGCCTTTCCGCTCTTTGAGTTCGGCAGAATATGAACGCTGTCTGCGAGATCGCGGCAGCGGCATTTAATTCAGAAAAGTTTGTTCAATTACAGGCCAGTGTAACTGAAAATGAGCTGGTAAATAACCTTATTTTAAAGTAAACTTTTACTTTATTTTATGGTTTCATTAACCTCAATTACTTTCCGTTTATATATTTTAATTTCTATCGCAATTTTTTGTTTTGACGTTGACTTGACGATGAGCTATCCTTATTTTGTCAATATTAGCAGTTTAACTCTACAACCCTCTGAAAGACAGAGTTGTCATGTAACTAGAGCTAAAAAATTAATATATCAAATATTTCAAAAAATAAAAAAAATCTTTTAAAAAATATTCGATCTAAAAATTTAATAAAAAAATCATTAAATTTGCTATTGTTATTAAATATTGGGCAAAATTGAATATCAACAAGTTTCAAAGTGGCCTTAATAAATACGGTAACAATTAAAAAGCGCACCTCTCCTGAAGGAGCTGGGAACTAATTAAAAAAAACTTGTAACGAAGTCGAATTGGAACGAAGTCAATGAATTAATTTTTTTAATAGGTACTCTCCTTTTTTGTCATTGCTGTTTTTTTTTTCTTTTAAATAACTTTTTAGTGTTTTTTTGTTTTAAATTTTAACGGGATTTTTTTAAAAGTTAATTGAAAGGCTGTCAATTTATTATGTTTCTATAAACGAGGTATATGACAAAGCGTGGCGTTGAGCTCTGTTACAAAATATAAATGTCTAAAAGGGCTACGAATGGAGAATGGAGAACTTTAATACAATTTATCCTATACTCGTAACAGCAAAAAAAATTAGACAGTGAAAATATTTTTCATGCAGTTAAAGTGAGAATAGGAAGAGCTTTAGTTATTTAAAGAATTCATCTGACACTTGTCTGTACATTTATTTGTCAAATTATAGAGGAATGAGTAGAATATTATTAGAATTGGGGCCGTCGTGCCGTAGATACAAGCTTGCGACTGTAAACGCAACGGTTGTGGGTTCGAATCCCACTCGGGGGAATGAAATATAACATAAACATAAATATAACCAGGCAAAAAACGGCGTTGAGCTCCGCCACCCAACACGCAATGCCTCCAGAATTTGGCGGAAAGTAGGAAACGGAGTGTCTTAACACTGGATTCCCTCTGTCTATCCTGATGTTAGTGGGACACAGCGTACAGCTAATTTAATTTCTATGTTGGAT
>HE671083.1:8395-50889 GCA_000313835.2 Heliconius melpomene melpomene | reverse complement strand
CTATGTTGGATAGTGTATTTAATTTGAAGAAGGCGCTGTACGATATCAATGTAAAATCGCTTTAAAATGAACTTTTATAAAAATTTGAAACAAGGACAAAGCCACAGGAAAAAGCTAGTAGTTACATATAAGTTCTCCATGGATGGATGATATTAAAAATGGCTTAGCACTACCCGACAAAATATCACCGACAATTTGGGTCACGAGGAAAATTCAAAAGTGTTTTAGTAAACAAAGACGTCTTTCAGTGTTGGCTGTATTTTGGACTATCTATAAGAATAGATAGATAAATTGCAGTACTTACGTGTGACTAGTGTTTGGCTTAGTGTTTAAATATAGTCGAAACCCAAATAAAAGAAATAAAAAGATTTTTCTATTTGTTTATTGTATTTCTATTTAGAGGTTAGGTTTGTTAAGTTCATTCTGCGTCTTACGGAGGCTTAAGGGTACTAATTTCGTTGTTCGTGGGTTCGATTCTCTCTGGCGTCAACTGAAGGCTAAATTTAAGAATAAAGTCCCTCGCAGACCAAAATATCTTCTTAGTTGTTAGCTTTACAGCAAAAATGAGAGTAGGACTAAACACTATTGACATAAAGTAATGAAGGACGGAGTGCCTTAACACTAGGTTGTGTTTAACTATCATGTTACATTCTAAAACGAGAAGCTAAAAGCTATATTTTTTAAAAAATAAATGGCCTTAGCTGGTGGCTCTTCTGATTTCTTTTCTTAATAAATTATTATAAAACTTATTTAGCCATATTGTGGACGTTGATAGAGCGATTCTAATTAAGTTTATTATTGTTTATACTGAATGCAATATAAGACTTATATAATAATTTTCGCAATTACTTAAATAAACGACTTAATTAATTAAAAAAAATATAGTGTTATGAAATACTGTAATGCATACATGAAAAGAGCTATTTTAGACTTAAGCCTAAATTACGGTTTAAATGCTGAATTATATAGCAAATTTCTTACATATAATCAAAAAATTGGTAAATTTGTGCTTTTTTTTGCTTTAAGCTGTGTCCTGCACTAAGATAGGCAGAGGAAACCTGAGAACCTAATGATGAGACACTCCATTGCCACTAAGACACTTCCGTCCTCCACTTTCCGCCGAAAGTCCGCTGAATGTTGACGGAATATTGTCTCTATAATTGTCTCGTTACCAAAGCGAGGAATATGTAATAATATATGACTTCCTCGAGTGTGAATCGAACCCACAACCGTCGCGTTAAAAGGCCTCAAAACCTCAAACTGTATAATATAAAAATAGATATAATACAAAAGAAAACTGAAGAAAAAGTACAGTACTTTAGATTTTCATATTCTTTCTTAGATGATTGTACTTTAACAATAACAGCGATCGATTGACCGCCCAGGTGATTAATTTGCCTTTGTACTCTTTGTACGCTTACAGAGTGAGAGTCTTCGGAGTTGTATTGACTTGTGACTTTGGTACCTTCTTTTGTACGACTAACGAGGTAGGGCAGAGAATATCATATCAAATTTTCAAACTGAAATTCTCTCATGTGAAACTTCAAATTTTCGTGGATGAAATTCAGTTTTGATGTACGTAATATTAGGAAAACAGTATTAAAACCTGTATCTCTTGTCGAACTAAAAAAAAAAAATTAAATAATATAGTTTTAAATATAAATACTTTACATAAGTACCTATTTCATAGGTAGGTATTGGAGGGTTGGGGCAAGCTTAAAATGAGCACAAGTGCATAACTATGAACGCGACTGGTTCAATGCCCACTCGTGGAAATATTTATTTAAATTTATATTTTGGTTTCAAAGCGCGGCGTTAACCTCAGTCACTCAACACTGAATGGCTCCATAATTCAGCGGATAATTTGTAATGGAGTATCTTAACACTAGGTTTCCTCTGCCTACCCTGCTATGTGCTGGATACATCGTGAAGCTGTTAATAATGTTAACAATAATAATAACAGTAATCTTATATCTTGCAATTAGATAAAGAAAACTTCAAAGTAATAAAAGCATAAATATTGTATCGTAAATTATATTAACTCTATCAAAAACGTCACTTGGCTCGTGTTTTGAAATATTATGAAAGTTATGAAGGAAAGTTCAAAAATTAAGATTATAAATTTAGCCGCGGCGTGGTAATGGGAGCAGCCCTCAATCAATGGCATCTGTTGAACATTACGCCTAAATTGTTATTTGCGATTGCGAGATGTAAACAGAAAATATTGCTAACGGTTCCAGAAATTATAAAGTTTTAATTGAATATTAGCCAGCTGAGCGGTGGTGCTAAGTTGCCTCCCTGGGGTACTCCTTTAACTTAATCTTAATAAAAATTAATTTAGCTGCACGCTGTATGCTGTGCTGCTGCACAGCAAGGAAGGCAGAGTATCTTAACTCTAAGTTCCCATGTTCACTCTCTGCTATGAGCGGCACAGTGAGAAGCTTAAAAAAAAGAATTATAATATTGACAGATGTCATTACATTATTAGGTAGACAGATAATAAAATACATTTAATAATAACAATATTTATTATTTTCTTTTTATGTTAAAAACATCAATTTTAGAACTTCTAAAACATAAATTATGTTTTGATTGAATTAAAAACTATGAACCCATTACGGCCTAGCTTTTACACCATCCGTCACCGCAAACCTGCGGTCGCTGGTAGAAGCGTTTTGTGCGCCATGATATCAGGTTAGACCGCCAAGACCGCTGCAATTAGAAGTGAAAATAGCACTGAATTAAAGTGAAAATTTCCAATCCATTGATGGCTCTATACAAACTTATATGTATTCAATGTACTTAAGATACAAAATAAAGGTGGTAGAATATAATTCCTGTATAACTTTAGCTTAGTGGTAAGACACTTAGTTCCCCACTCTCCGTCGAGTTCTTAATGCAATGAGAATTATTAATGCAATCAGATAGAGAAGATCGATCAAAATATCACATATTTCATTCAGTTATGTGGAAATCGAACCCAAAACCTGTCGCATAAACAGTCTAGCGCTTGTGCTCCTGCGCTACAACAGCTTCAAATATAAAACATGGTAATTTAGATTTATAACCACCTATTTCTTTTTATATTATAAGACCTGGAAGTTTCTATAAAGTTATAGTTTTTATAATTATTCTCACATTTTATGGTGTTGCCACTTAAATATTCTTTTAAATGTGACTTGAACTTACAACCATAGTGTTTTATAATATTAAGTACGAAAAAGAATAACATAATATTAATAAATATTCGATATATATATATTTAAAGACTTATTTACCTAGCTAATAACTAAATCGGTATAGGTAATAATAAAACGTTACAAATTGCCAACACTTATTGAATTCCTATAACGTAAGACCAAGGGCGTCGAAACAAGATGTTTTTATTGCGTTTCACTCGAGAACTATTAATCACAGAGACATTGACCTATCTCTTATCTGCGACCCTCGCGTCACGACCGCGCCCACTTACGTAGAATCCAAGATTCCTGGATAAAAATAACATTGTTTTCCACTGGATTCGAGAAGCTATATATAAAATGTATCTAAGGCTTGTTATTTTAGATTGCTGTAATTTCAGTAACAATATTGATAATAGATAATTCAATAAAAAATATAACATTCAATAAAAAATTAGTGTCTAAATGGTAACAGAGTGTCTTAACATTAGATTGCCAGTTTAAATGTACATACACTGCTAGGTGCGGTAAGCTAAAAAATATAAACATATAGTATAGCATCAAAATAGCGCAGCTAAGTACTATATAACAATTATTCATAATTTTATCTTTAATGAGGGTGTGATAAAGGTCTTTAGATAAGCATAATTAACAAAAGCTTTAAATAGAATTACACATAAGTATCTAATATAATTGTAATATGATATTTTCAATGTCAAAAATGGAATGACAGACAACGCGCAGACGAAACTATAGAAAACTGATTTTTTGCATGTACCCTACATTCCAAGATCACTAACATAGGATTTTTAAAAATTCCTACGAAAGCGGGAGTTAATTGTTTTTTATAGTTTACGCAAATGAAATTTAGAGCGGCAAGTAGCACAAAATATAATTAAATATTAGATATTCATATTATTGAAATGCAAAGTACTCAAATGTTTTCATTATACTTTATAACCTAAATTATTCTTATCATAGAATGTCATAATTTATATACATTATTGCCACAAAGAAAGCAAAAAAAAATTTAAATAACAATATATTTCTTAACAATGAATATTATTATACCCACTTTTTTTAAATAAAATTTATCTAAAGTTACTTCATGAAGTGTGGCTGAATTGATTGTTTTACTGCTTCATCTTTAGACGCAGATCTCTAAAAACAATTTATATTTTTAGCATAATTAGATAAGCCGTTTTATTTTTATGACGGAAAAATAAATTAATGTTACAAAGTTTACGTTTCATAAAATAAATATTTTGTTTGTCGTTCACATCTTTTAATAGGTACAGATAGTAATATCCGTATGGAATTTTTCGATGATACTATTTCATCATCCTGACGACTAATATTTAATAGCATGAATAGACTATAGGTATTGAAGCCGTCGTGGCGCAGTGACTGTAACCGCGATGGTTTCAGGTTTGATTCCCGATGAAATATTTAATATTTCCGCGTTCTGGTAACGAATTAAAGTTCCGCCATTCAACACGCAATGTCTCAAGAATTTGGCGAAAAGTGGGAATGGAGAACGGAGGGTCTTAATATTATGTTTTTAACCCTCTGTCTACCGTACTAAGTATGTGCAGGATACGGCGTGACGCTAAATAAATCAATTTCAGTATAAATTTTAATCGATTATATACAAAATATACGAACAAACTAAAATTTAGTTACGTAGTGGCTTAGTAGTTTATCACAATTATTGATGAATTTTATAGTTGCTTACATCAACGAGTACCAAATGCTTTTAATTTAACAATTTATTGCACTTTTTAATAAAAGAGAACCTTATGATCCTCGCCTTAGGCTGTCTTTTATACCTTTTCAGTAATGCTATTGTGACATTTTCAGTCTGTGGTAATTGCAAATGTCACTTCGCTGACGTTTCTTTTAATTGTTTTGCTTCTTTTACGTATTAGAATGTAACAGAGTTTCATTTATTATTAACATTTTACATAGAAGAAATAAATTCTAAATAGTGCATACATCCATTTGTGTATTATTTGATATAGTAATCTCATTATCAAGGAAAATAAAGAGAGTTTCTTTTATAGTAAATAATACAAAAACTGACATCAATAATATCAATGTAAGTATATTTGTATTATAACAGAAATATATATGGAAGTTTATTAGAAATACATATGTAATAAAAAACAAGACAAAAGAATGTTATGATAACCTACAAATCTTAAATTCACGTGTAAGGGCTACGTTATACACTTAACCTATAAAATTAATTATTAGATTGCAAAATATTTTATTTCTATTAATAATTCAGTGTATCGTCAATAATAGACAATGATATTTTATTATGAATATATGAGGATATGCACAATCAATGTTTGGAGTGTGTTTTGTTAAACAGCCTTGTATTCTCGTGCAGAGCTATTGTTAATAAAATACATTACTTCTACAAGTCCCTTTGTTATTTTAAAAATGATAGTATGCACTGTCATGTTCTCTGCTTATACTATAATATTAGAAAGACCACATTGGCTGTATATTGTTAAATCTTTTACCTATTTAGTGTTATAAATTTTTTGTTACAATTAAAATAGATCAAATCAAATCAAAAACACTTTATTGCACAAAGAAGATACAATTAAATTGATAGATTGATGTTATTACTTTTTATGTTGTTATTTATGTCACATGATCAAATTGTAATTTTAATTGGTCTCATTTGGTGATAATTTCCATCAAGTTTATAGTGGTTTACGCCAGATTTATTTCTTGATATTATGTGAATTTGATAACCTTTCCTAGAACTGGAACAGTTTATTGTAAAAACTACTTAAAAGCAGAATCATCTAAATTATAATGGATTAACGGAACAAAGTCTGTTTTTTTTTTCATTCCTATACAACATGCTAGTAAATCCTTATCTCTTACAAATTTGAACTAATGACCTATGTACGTCAACAGTAAGTGATGAGGCAGAGAATATGTTCGTGTATACTCAGTTCACTACTGAATACCACAATGAGAAGTCACACATATTTTGATTCTATGGGCGTGCCCAGGTAAAAAAAATATTACCTAGGTTTTTGTTTGTGTTTTAGAACTAATAACTGTTTGCAAGCTTAGAATTATATTATTATCCCATATTTAGTCTATTTTGGCTTTAATTGTTTTTATTTTATATATTTTTTAAAATTTTTAATTGTATCTAATATTTTTTTTTCCAAAACAGAATAATGGCACGGATTCTCGACGGGAAAGCTTTGGCGAAGGAAATTCGAGATGAATTGAAAATTAAAATTAGCAATTGGGTTAGCAATGGATACCGGCCACCTTCAATTTGCTGTATAATTGTTGGTGATGATTCGGCCAGCCACACTTATGTAAGAAACAAAATCCTAGCAGCTACCGAAGTCGGTATTAAAGCAGAAACTATCAAATATGACCAGAGTTTCACAGAAAATGAGCTTTTAGGAGCTATTCAATTGTTAAATGAAAATAGAGATGTTGATGGTATACTAGTGCAGTTACCATTACCAAACGGTATTAATGAAAGGAAAGTGTGTAATGCTATTGCCCCTGAGAAGGATATTGACGGTTTCCATATAACAAATATTGGACAATTGAGCTTGGATATGCCAACAATTGTTCCTGCAACTGCGCTTGCTGTTATAGAAATGCTTAAAAGGTAAACTATATTTTGTTTTATATTATAATGTTATTTATTCACTTAAAATTTTCTATTAGGATTATTATTTTTTTATTATTGCAATTGAGGTCATGATGTCTGTATTGTTATAACATTCTATAATAATATTTTCATACATGGTATGAACTTTTTTTAATGATTTCATATTTATTTAATAATTAATATGTAATATAATTTTGATATAATTATTGTAACCTACATTACTTACAGAATTTTATTTACAATTAACCGCACTTGTTGTAAAAGTTTTATTTTTTTGTATATTTCATTATTAATCGATTTTTAATTATAAAAAATTTTATTAAGTAATAAACTGTATGACCAATTGTAATATTATCTTCATGAGGGCTATAAATAAAAATGGTCAATTTATTTATTAATTATACAAATAAGCATTATGAAATCATGTAAAAAAATTAGGAAGTAATAAAATAAAAAAAAATGTTTTATCGATTCTACAAATACGAAATTAAAGCGCGTCGTATCTATACACATTTGTTTTGACAAATATAATTTTTAACTGAAATGTCGTCAGTGAGATTTCTTAATATAGATAATGAAAAAAAAAACAATATCTTAATATAAACAGCCAGTATCAATATTAATAATATAAATGACATAATAATATAAGAATGACGTAACAAAACGTTTACTACGCTGTAAATGCACGTTAAGTGACGCGCATTTGTCAGTTTATATCAATTAAACTGTAATAACGGATTCCCTATTGATTTTAATGACGTTCAAATAACTGTAATAATAAATGTGTTGAACTGTGTTATTCATTCACAGTGTAAGCTTTAGATGCTACCATTTCAATTGTCAACAAATTGTCTTTAGAAATATCTATATTGGTGGATTCAGTTCTGAATCGAACGGTTTTTTATCTCTGTCTATATTTAGTTCACGTTTCCGGTATAGAGCAAGGATCATAGATGGAACCTAGTACTAAAAAGTTTTGTTCTCCACTTTACATGTAATTTTCCAGAAATGAGCTTAAGAGGGGCAGAACTCAACACCGCGCTTTGTCTTGTTACCAGAGATGAAACAATATAATTTCCCTGAGTAGAAATCAAATCCTCAACTGTCACGTTTGCAGTCAGACGTTCCCCCACTGTCTCAGCGGTCTTAATATCAATCCAAAATGGTTATTAAATACAAATATATTGTTGGCTTGTAATTCAGTTTTATAATCATTGCATGTATCTTCTCGCCTAGATTCAAAATCCAAACGTTCGGTCGCAACGCGGTAGTGGTAGGCAGGTCCAAGAACGTGGGCATGCCGATAGCAATGATGCTGCACAGCGATGGACACCACGACAGTGGGCTGGGCATGGACGCGACTGTCACCGTGTGCCACAGGTACACGCCGGCGGAGCAGCTGGAGATGTACTGTCGTAATGCTGACATTATTGTGTCGGCCACTGGTGAGTTGTCAATCTGTCTGACACACACGTACACAAACACACACACACACATAGGTATACGCACACACTCATAAAAACTCTAGTCATATGATTAATAAGTCATGGTTGCCCTGAACTTGGAAGTTAAGATTTCGGAACATTTGCGCATTGTTCAGACGGAAGAGAGTTTCATATGTACGACTAACTTCAGGTCGGTCACGACTTGTTGCCCGTATAACCGTCGAATTTATTGGACACACCAGACACATAAACACCATATATAATCATTTATTTTTAAATTGTTTTAAATATTATAATTTTTTTGTAAAAAAAAAATTGGTAAAAATCTTTATTTTATATATTTCTTGCAATTTTTTATCACTTTGAATTGAAGCATTTGGTTATTTTTTCTTTTATATTTTTTTCGTTTTCTTACCTTCACTTGTTATAATGCATTCGTGATAAATTACTAGTTTTCCATTCTTTTTTACTCTCTTACTCAGGTATACCAAAACTTATAAAAGCTAACATGGTTAAACCCGGTGCTACTGTAATCGATGTTGGTATAACTCGTGTCAATGAAGATGGAAAATCGAAGTTAGTTGGTGATGTTGATTTTGATGGTAAGTGTTTTTTTTTTTTGTTAAATAT
The DNA here is from genome assembly GCA_000313835.2 of Heliconius melpomene melpomene. Classification (NCBI taxonomy): domain Eukaryota; kingdom Metazoa; phylum Arthropoda; class Insecta; order Lepidoptera; family Nymphalidae; genus Heliconius; species Heliconius melpomene. The sequence goes on along the minus strand of HE671083.1, from coordinate 41,971 downwards.
TAATAATGTAGATGTAAACGTCATGATGTTTGATTCAATCCCAAATCAAGAATTTGCGAACACTTTTAATAGTGTTTATTTCCTCAGTCTAGTTAGTCAAAGCTCGGCGCTGACTTCCGCTATCAAATATCTCCAGTTTGTGCAAAAAATGATAATCTTTTTTACGAAAAGACGTCAAAATAAATCAATTTGTTTTTTTCTCTCAGAGGTCGTAAACGTAGCCGGTGCTATCACACCAGTGCCGGGTGGAGTTGGTCCAATGACAGTAGCCATGCTTATGTATAATACATTCCAAGTCGCTCAAAATCGACAAAAGAATTATTAGAAAGCTAAAGGATGTTACGTTTTATATAAACATTGTTTTTATAATTTTCTTTTATATGGCTCATCTGGTACAACACTGACATTGCAGCTAATAAATAATATTTACAAACTGATTGTTTCTAAGCATTTTCGAAAAGTGCAATTACGTCATTGTTGCATCAAATGACAGATAACGTTTTTGCGATTATTTTATAGTGAAATGGACATTGTTCTAACTGATATATCGAGTATAATTTAGTCAATAATTCGGAAATAAATAAAATATTGAAGAAATTAAATTTAAATTAAGAGAAATCCTTAATTAAATTTACGCAGTCATGTATAGTTAACTTTCGAGCGGCCAAGACTTGTTGGGTTTATTTATTCATGACTTTTTAATAGTAAAGTAATAATACTAAAAAACATTTAATGAATTACATAATTAAATTATACTCGATGTAATCGTTATTATGTTCGAATGAATCTTCATTATAAATGTTGGTTTTAATATAATTAAAATTTTGTTTCTATTTGACCTAATGGTTGTATTATGGGTTCTACTTTTTGTAGACAACATTTTTTTTGTTGTTTACGATTGTCTGTTATTTTGTTATTATTATCACTCGAATGAATTTCATTCGAATATTCGAAATATCTAAAATATTTAATACTTTGGTCTCTATCTTTCATTTATAATCTGTGAAAAAAGGCGCTAATATATTCTCTTTAAAAACCAAGTAACTGTTTTCATAACGAGTACTAATAATAACGATTTTTTTTTCTTTAAAACAATTATTTTCATTCTAAACGTATATTTTTAATATTTTTTGTGTTATGGCTGTTAACATAAATTTATGTTTTAAGCTCGAATATTTTTATGGCACAATTTTAAAATAGTTTCATATTATATTTTTAATCAGAAATCAACAGTGCCTTTTATTTATTAAGTAGGCGTAAGTAAATACAAGTATTATAAATGTTTAAGAGTAATTCTATTATTTTAATATTCATTAATGTTTATTTTTTTTATTCGATTTATCGATTTTTAAGATCGATTATATGTCATCGATTTGCATTTTTTTGTTGTTAATAATTTCTGTTTCATTAATATGATGCATTTTATTGTTAATTATACATTTATAATTAATTATAAGGTGACTAGCTCAATATATTTTATATTTTTAAGGAACTTAAATAAAGAAAATATTACTTAAAATTTCGTTTATTTTCCTTATACCTTTTTTTAATTTTCTCATCTTTTACTTTGATATTAACAGTGTCAATTGTTTTTTTTCCTGTAAATATATTTTCGTAAAAATAATCCTGTTCATACTTTCCTACCACTTTAACAGACTGTTATTTGTTACGCATTAAACAGCATTTTAGCTTTAAATATAAAATCAATCTTTATAGTTAATTAAATTCTTAATTTCTTTAAAGAATCCCTAAATAACTGTGAAATATTTAGTATTTTCATTCCCTCGCTCTGGTGTCGGAGAAAAGGATGGCGGTGAATTCCGCCACTCATCTCGCCACCAGCATTCGGCTAAAAGTGGGAAGTGGAGTGTATTAACACCAGGTTCCCTTTGCCTATGCCTTCTATGAGCGGGAAACAGAGTAACAATGAAAAAAATATATATAATACGCAAATCAATACAAACAATAGCACTTGATTGATATATGTAATCAAATAACTCGAGTACCACTGCACTGTCAACGTGACACATTTAAATTAATTAACCGTAATGAATTTATAATGTACTGTACTCGAATATCAGTGTGAGTTTTATTTTAAACGAGGCAACAGGTGCCATTTTGTTTTCGAAATAAAATAAAATGGCGTCGCGTTTGAAAATCAACTTGTTGATGACCGTGGTTGATTATGCATAAAGATTTTAATTCCGTTTATAAATTTGGATTTAACTATATTTGAATTTAGATATAAGGCTATATGCTATTAATGTTAATTTGTTGCTTTAAGGTTTTATTTTACATTGGCTTAGTTTGACAAATATAACATTGAGGTCGTCATAGCTCAGTGGCTCTGTTGGTTAACGTGAGGTTTGTAAGTTCGATTATTATTCAGGGGGATGAATTATTTTAATTTCTTCATGCTGGTAACGATGGGCAGTGTTGAGGTCCGCCACTAAGCAGAAACAGAAGTGTTAGAATAGTATTGATTTCCCTATACAAACCTAGTGAAACAGTAAGTTTAGCCACTTAACACGAAGGTCAATAGATTTATTGATGAATAAAGAAAAATAGACGATAATTGAAGACCGGAGAGTTTTCACACTACGTTCTCCCTTTACCTTTTGCAGAATAAAAAAATCTATCCACTTCTAATCACACGTTCCTATAACACCTTAAAGTAAAGCCGAGTAAAGTAAAGCTCAAAAGCTATACAATATTTTTATCCCCACTCTGTAATAGACTTCCTTCGCGAAGCTGGCATTAACGTAATAATATTTACATACGCTCTTCCACGCCATATGCTCCATGCTCCACCGATATACTAGTATTGTTATGGAAATTGAAAAGAAATTGGAATAGGAAATAAATAGATGGGTTTTATTCATTACATCTTCAAACAATGGTTTCTCGTATTAAGTAACTTAATTTGCTTTTTTATTGGTTCATTTAAATAAATAATCTTATTAAAAGATTTTTTATGGAATCTTTGAGGCCGTAGTGGCGCAGGGGCACAAGGGTACGACTGTAAGGTTAGTGTTGTGGGTTCGATCCCTATTCGGAATAAATTATTACCATTTCTTAGTTCTGGGTTGAGTTCGGCCAAACTCGCAACGCAACGAGGGAACCTACTGTTTAGGCTTTTCATCAAATTCATTGCACTGGCGAAACTCAACGCCGTGCTTTTGCTTCGGTATTGAAACGAAGAAATGATAAATATAATAAAAAATAACTTAAAATACCATAAAAAAAACAAAACAAACAAGATAAAACGGTGTCGCACATAAATCCCGAAGTAATACAAGATCTTATTAGAGTCGGCCTCACGTATAAATGAAGGGCCGCTACGTGGTCGCGTTCCGTAACAAAATAATTACGTTATTTTGTCTCAAATTGTCCTTACGGCCCTGCACGCTTCGAGGTTTTTACGACTACCCCCAAAACTTTACATATTCAAACGAAAACCAACCATATTTTAATTTAATAAGACATATAATTATATATTAAGTGGAATTTAGCTAAATAGTGTTATCATGAGGACTTTAAGTTGGTTAATTATTATAGTTAAAACTATTATTATATACATTTGTATATAAGTTGGGTTAAAACTACTTTTAATTTAGTTAATGTATTATAATTAAAATTAACTTATTCATGTTATTGTTATAGCCCTCTATAGAATTTAGTTTGTTACAAACGACTGTTTATTATGAATTCATGCTTTACCTAAAATCTATACTAATATAATAAAGCGGAAGAGTTTGTTTGTTTGTTTGTTTGTTTGAACGCTAAGATCTCTGGATCTACTGGTCCGATTTACTATGTTTTTGTTTTGTATGAAAGCTGCATTCTTCAGAAGTGCTATAGGCTATATAACATTACATTACACATATATACTAATATATTAAAATACTTATTAATTTGACATGCAATTCATTCTGCCATGTTAATAACAACCGTCGTTGCTAAGCAACGGTTTGCAAAGTTTCTTTGTTGTTTTAAGAAAACGTCACCCAAAATGAACTTATATGGTATTGATATTCATCCTTATAAAAATAAATATATTATATAATATTTAATAAATATTCTTATAGTTCAAGCAGGCGTAGCCGCGTCCGGGTCCACTAGTAGTTTATAAAGTAAGATCGATTAAGAATGTCGTGGCATCATTTAATTTTTTTTTACATAATAGATTTGGGTTCGAATCTTGCTCATGGAAGTAATTTAATAATTCTACCGAGTTTAACTTGATCTTGTTGACCTTGTATATGGATAGAGGACCTTAGTGCCTACCTAGTTTTGGTAAAGAGAACCTTGTGTTAAAACACTCCGATCCCCACTTTCCATATAATATTCTAAAACATCTTTGAATCTTTGTATATAGAGTAGCGTAACTCAAATCTGCCCTTTATCTATAGATATCAAAACGAGAATCGTCGAATGAACATAAAGCCTCTCTTGGAAGACAGTTCTGCTGAAAACCACCAGCAAGATATTTGAATATATAATTTTAGACAAGGTTATTTACGTTCACTAAGGTTCCCTAAGTAAGGTTAGGTATTACAGCAGGTAGCATTATGCATCTCAACATAAACTTTAGTGTGCTGAAATAGCATCCATCAAGCTATTATATTCTAGACTCGAGTAATCCTGGTGTCATCGCTAGTTGTTCGTAAATATAGTGCCTAGGTAACTGGGACACGTGTGCTAGGCTGCTAGATTAAAGGCGTTTGTTGTTTATAATATTAGGTACAATTTTTATTTGATTTTTTTGTTTTTGGTTAGAATCTATAATCTTTTTAGAAAGACTAATTACTCAATATGAATAATATAACTTTCTTTCATTTTCTGGTATTTTTTCATGATATATTATGTAAAGATACATAGCTAGCATAGCACTTGAGCATTCAAGCAGTTGCAAAATTTACCTAACACTAATTGTTAATTAAGAAGTTTTCTCACATATAAATTTTCTTACATTTTTAGTAGATTATGTAAAACATTTATCGCGGTTGATAGTCCGGATAATCGCGAATCCCTCAGTTATCTGAGGGCCGGATAATCGAGTTGTGTACTGTACATATAAAAAAAACGCGGCGTAAATAATTTCGTGTGAAGAGGCATAACTGTCGCAGCGTGCATAGACAGGAAGATTGATTGCTTCTTTCTAGCAAACTGTTTTAGCGCTTTTAGCTAAACAAATATTTGAAGTATAATGCATAAATTCTATGAAAATCTTAGTTTTTATTTTATTTTTCAAATAAAAGTTTACTTGATTTATTAGAGTGTCTCACTTTGAAGAGATTAAATAACTGCTTGAATAAAAAAATAAAAAAATATAGTCTTCGTGGAGACATGGGCACAAGGGGCGCGTGCGACTGAAAAAGTGGTGGTTGGGGTTAGATTTCGACTCGGGGGAATGAAATATGTAATATTTTCATTTTTTCAGTCTGATAGCTAAACAAATCGTGGCGTTGAGTTCCGCCACTCAATTCACTTCAACATGTCTCGAGTATTTTTCGGAAAATTACGAAAAAGGCGTCGCAACACAAGGTTCCCAGTTTCCCTCTATATGTATGCAACGTGAAATAAATTTATCTTTTATTCATCTGTCTTAAATTTTAAAAAAATGTTTAAAGAAATTAATATTATTTATTTGAGATGTTTATTATAAAATAAATGTGTAATAAAAGAATTTTGGAAGTGTAGTGCAATCGGTCAGCGCCTCCGTAGTCGATGGCTATGGGAACGTTTTCCTTTACCCAATCTGATAGATGAAACCTGTTAAAGAGTTATTTAAATCGTAATATCTAGAAGATTTGTCGGAAAGTAGAAAACGGAGTGTCTTATCACTAGGTTCTCTCTGCCTATACTGTTATGCGTATTTTCTCTTTCATTTAACAAAGAATGTTTACATATACCTACGTAACTACCAAGACTCAGTAAATTAAATCATTTACCCGGTTAACTTCACGTCAGTGTGTTGGCTAATGTGTGGAAATGGGGGTGCATACGAAATAAGAACAGCAAAGCCCTTGCTCTCCAGATTTCCTCTCTCCCTCAAACCGCTTTATCGGTTTAAAGGTTAAATGTATTTGTATTTTGGTCTGTTTTAAAAATGCAATAGTTTCATCACATATATAGGTAGGTAATTAATTATTAAACTTTTGGTGCAGTTTATAAGGGACATTGTGGGAAATAAATGAGTTAAATTGTGATTTATCTGCTGAAAAGGTATGTTTTTGTTTTTTTTTTTAGCTTTACACCGAATATTTGATGTAGGTATTTATCTATATATATAAAATCGAAAGGTCACTCACTCATCACGAAATCTCAGAAACTACAAGTGCTAGGAATCTCAAATTTTGCATAGGAGTTATTTATAGGACGTAGGTGCTCGCTAAGACGGGAATTTGCAATATTCGACTTCTAAGGGGTTGTTTTTGAGGTCGAAAGTTTGTATGAAACTTCGTTACTATAAATGCTAGGAGTCTCAAATGCATGCAATTTGCATAGACGTCACTAGGAGACAGAAATTAATAATAACATAGTTCACGCGGGTGTAACCGCGAGCGTTGGTTATAGATTCAAAACCGATTGAGGGAAATAAATATAAATACATACTTAAATTCATCGTTCAAATTCCTTACATTGGCAAATTTCAATGAGACGGAGTGTCTTATCACTTCCTAGTATAAAAATCTAGTTCTAATACCAACTAATCACAAACAAGAATTCAAATACAGATATTTTGAACTACATCTTGAATGAAATATAGCGTACCGCCGTGACTCCGAACGTAATTATTGCTTGCAATGTTACTTGACACAAGGAACTGGCAGCGACGTAATGCAATATGCTCTCAGATCGGACACTGGGTTCAGAGGAGACAGCTCCAATTTATTGCAAGACAGCCCCTAGTATTGTATATTGAATTTTATATTTACCAAAGATTTGCAAATCTAAGATGGAAATCATGATTACAATTTTGGTTACGTTCAATAATCAGGAAAATGGTTATATAAGCTTCACGCTGACGCTGACGCGCTGTCAGAAGGCAGAGGCAATTTAGTGTTTAGACACTCCGTTCCCCAGTTTTCGCAGAGTTCTGGAGATACTAGTGGCAGGACTCAACGCCGCGCTTTGCCTTGACACCAGTGCGAAAAAACTAATTTAAATAAATATTTAATTTTCCGTTTACAGTTCCCTTTCGACTTCGACTCGTCGGAATTATTTTCTGTGAGTGTTTTAATACTATTTTCCGTGTTTCCTCTGCAATATACAGGATACAGCTAAATATAAAATAATTTAATTATACGTACGTACGTACATAGCTACCGTTAATACGAACGTCTAGAATTCATTCGTAGAAACTAGAAATAGAGATAATTGTAGAGCCGATGTTAGATATTAATTAACGTGTTGCAATTATATACTCCTATTCCATTTGATCTAAGAATACGTCGTAGATCGAGACAATATTATTATAGCAAATATACATAGAACATATTTGCTATACCTATACATATTTCTATTAAGAATAATATATAATAGTTTTCTTTTTAAGATAAATGGAGAACTGAGAGAGAGAAGATACCCAAAGACATTGAAGATTAATTTGTCGATGTCTCTGGGTATTTTTTTTATTATAATGCGACCTAAACGCGGCTTCGCCCGCATAAATGATACAATTATTTATTTACTAATATGAACTACTTCCGTGTAATAAAATTATCATTTTAAAGACAAAATCCATACAATTAAAACAAAAACCAACGCCAATTTAATTAAACATTTATTTTCTAGCAATTTTGTAATTAATACTTTATCCTTATGTTGAAGAATTATTTTAAAAAATTCAAAATATTACGATATTTTAGACCACCCCAAAAAAAATTGGCATCACGAAGTAAATAAACGTACTAAAGTTATATATTAGGGAGCAGATGGATGGAATATCGCGACAATAGCACGAACCAACGGCATTCTGTAGGATTGCTGCCTCGGGGATATATGAGATAGGGTTCAGGTTATACAATGTAGCGTTTAATTAACATATTAACAATTTGGTTAAAAAAAACCCTAACACTAGCTTCTCTTTGATTTTACGGCCAAATCTGGAAAATATACAAAGATAAGAAAACTTATTTTTATATAATATTTTTTTGTATATATCTATAACCATTCTTTAAAAAATAATTGACTGTGTAATGTGAATCTTTCTAATACTTGAGCTTGAAACGTCCACGTGGCATTTCCGTTTTTTCTTTTGAATTCTTTTTCGGAATCATATTAAACTATAATATTTATTGAGACATTTGATTCTCAATACCTCCTACACTTCTATAAGCATAGAGAAAAGAGTGATTTTATTTTATTTATTATAGAAAATTGTCGTATTAATTTGTACCATACACCGATATGTAGCTAAGCTGATACCTAATAAGCATTACGAATGCAATAAGCTACGAAACAGAGTGTACGGCAGTTTTTAAAGCAGAAACAATGTACACCCTCACCTCATTTGAAAAAAACTGTTTCAATATATTAAAGAGTAAGTATTAAACTTTACGTTATGAGGACGTAATGGAGCAGAACAGAAGCTTGTGAGAGGCGTGGGTTCAAATCTCGCTACGTTCAAATTTTTACACGTTGCCTAAATGAGTATTTTCCTATTCTAAGTGTGGAATAATACTTAAAAAAATAGCCGACGCGTCTACAATTACCCGCTTGTGCCTCTACGCCACGATAGACTCTTTTATAAAAAGATTTATAATAATTCTTTGGAAATAAGAAAACAAAAATCATTTGAACATTGACGATGTTCTAGCGCCATTGCACACTTCTGAAGTTTATCAATATTTTAAAACTCCTTTTAGTTTTGAAGACACCAATATAATAAACTATAAAGTTCGCGGAGTCAAGCGATACTAACTTTCATTGCATAGAACATAAACTTGTCACTTTCTAAAATAATATATATTTCGAATTTTAGATAAGAAATCTCTATGATTTTCTATATCGTAGGTATTTGTTAATATTTAAGTACTTACAGTCGCACTCAGAGTTGTCAATTAGTGTTTACTATTTTTTTTAATTTTTTAACTTCACGCTGTATACCGCACATTCCAAGGCAACCTGGAAACCTAGTGTTAAGAAAATGTAATAATAAAAAAATGTAAAAGTACTTAAAATATACCACTGTCTCTTCCCAAACAATAATTCTAAGTAGTTGACGTAGCTTGGTAAGATCGTATGGCTTAGTGATCAGAGTGCTTGGACGGTTTCCAAGAAGCACTACTTCAAATCCCGATAAGTTATTTTTTTTATACGTGATCTAAAAAATATTTACCATTATTTCAGTCATCTTATATAAAAAAAATAACTTTGGCACGAAGTTACCCAAATCATCTATTTACATTCCTAACCTGTCGATCCATATTTCAATATTACAATCGGTCACCAGTAAAAAAGGCATTTCTAATACGAGGCGTTGTACCGAATACGCCATGAAATTTAAATCAGGCCACCGATTTCCAATAGCAACGGCGTACAATGGACCAACTTTGTTGTAGAAACAATTTTGAGTTTACGACTACGCGACTATTAGTTCCAAAATATTACTCGAGCCAATAGAAGAGTCCAAATTTTGAACGAACCTGTTATCGACGTTTTTTTCATAAAAAACTTTCGAGCCCATAGTACTGGAAGCTAGAATACTTGAAATGGTATATAAACAAGGGATTTTTTTGGTCCAACGATCCGCATCCAAGTCCTCTCGGTTCGATTCAATTGTATAAATGAACTATTATTTTGTTTCGTTCTTTAACATTGCAGTTCTGGGGTGTTTGGTAAATTTGAATTGTAATACTAATACTACCTAATAATATAGTATCATAAATTGTAAAAAAATGTGAGGATGTATGTTTGTTCCATTTTCACGCGAAAACTATTAATTGAAAATTTACAGTAATATAGATTATACACCAGAATAGTACATAATCTACTATTTATGTAGAGATTTTGTCTAATTTGGTTATAATATTAAAATAAAGTTAAGCGGGCGAAGCCGCATTAGTGTCTCACCTACCACTTCTCATCTTACCGACCAATCCTACTTCTAACATTAGTAGGATAACAATTCTTAAATAGTATCTAATTGCAATAAATCAGTCACGTCATACAAAATCTAGATAAAAGTCTAGCTCTACAACATTTAAACGACGCGTTCGTTGAAAGCTTCTTTACGATTTCATTGTGTAAAGCTGTTATTTCACAAAATTACCCTTTCGACGGGCGCGGAATGTCCCGAGATTTTATGAGGGGAATGAAAATTTTACAGCAAGTGGGGGATATGGAGTCATGACACCATTTTGTTTGCACAAACGTGTTAAAGAATTAATAGGCACTTCATTGTCAACAATGAAGCGCAATTCTACAGCCTTTGAATGTAAACCCACCATAACAGGAGGGAGGCAGAGAGAACGTGGGTACCTAGTGTTAAGATAATCCTTTACCATTAAGACATTTCCGTCCCCCAGTTTCCCGTGAATTCTGGAGGCATTCTGTGTTAAGTGACGGTATTCAATATCGCGCTTTGGTGATGGTTATTAATGAAATTATTATCATTTTTCTGCAATTTCAGATAACTAGGCGTAGAGTTACGTTACTCTAAATGTAAAATCTTGATTTTGAGCGGAAAGTGGAGAATGTAGCAATTAGATATTCTTACTTATTTCGCGATTTAAATTAAAACTTTTTGCACCACTTCATCTCAAGAACGTCTTTAAAGACCTTCTTATAAATACCCCAAAAATAAACATTTTGTTTATAAAACATGTTCAAATCTCATAATTATAACATATTTAGATTTAACCATAAAAAAATCATAATTTTTATTAATAGTAAATTAAGTTTTAATCATATGAATCAGTAAAAAGTCTGCCTTGCCTTTTGAGCGCACAAACCAATCCAGATAGGTGTTGATAATGTAAGGTCGTGGCTCACACAAAAATCCTGCAATCTCTCCGAACGTATTTCAAGTGATCTTTCAACCTGGATTTACGACAAATTCGAGTGAAAGGGTCTAGGGTACTGTTAAATATACTAAAATGTTCTTAATATTCTATTTAGAATAGATACAATTAATTGGTTTGAGATAGTATTGAACTTCTTTTAGTAGTTTCGTACTGTATTCCTCTTATAGAAAGGTAGGCAGATGGAATCTAGTGTCCGTCCCCCATTTACCGCCTCATTTTCACAACATTGTGTGTTGTGTGGTAAATTTCAACAGACATATAATTTTTTGTTAGAAATTCTAAAAGAACAGCATTTGATTTAACGATTAGAAAATGACAGAACGTAACAGCAATTGACTTAACGATTAGAAAATATTAATATACAAATATTTTATCAATAACAATTATGTGTGTATAAACTTAATTTTTCCGCTAAAACTGATCTACCTTCATTATTTCAATAGTCTAATATATACCAAATAAATATAGACAAAAAACATTTTTCCATAACAACAGCTAAACGACCCAGTATGGGCCACTCCCAATTTACAAGCAATAATTTTGGTCACTATTCTAATCCAATGTAATTACACCATCAATTATACACAGATTATAGGTTATGGAGATGGAGATCATATCAGATGACAGCCTTGAGTCAATAATGTTTGGCAATTATATGCTTAGTTTGTTATCGTGTTGATTTATAATGTTCCAACTTTATAATATGGGGTCAGGGTGGTAGAGGGTTTGTTTATTGATGGTTCAAATATGTGTTAGATATATATAGTGAAAATTATAGTGAATTTAATATATTAAGGCCAGTTGTGGCTCAGAAGCGAAAAGTTTTGACTATAGACGTGACAGGTTGGGGGTTTGATTGTCACTCGAGGATATAAAATAGCGCTCTGGTAACGTGGCAAAGCGGGACGTTGCGTCCAGAGAAGAATTAATAAAAAGTCATTATACAAAAAAAAATATTTTACTAACTCAAATTACTACAAAAATCACTACAAAATCTGCCAATACACATTGATTTCAGCAAAAACACTACTAGGATATTCTTGTCAAAAATCAAATATCCTTTGGCAACTAGAAAATTCGGACTGGAGCGAACGGCTACGAACGGTGTTGTTAGATTTAACCGGAACAGAGGCAAAAAGGGCGCATTAATGGATTTCTCATGTCCAATTGCAAGGTAGATTTGTAGCATGCAGCTACGAATTGGCCTCCGCCAATTACCTAATTGATTACCTTAAATAAACGTGGTTAAAATAGCAAATTGAAGATTTTCTGGTTTAACTTTGAAATATTTTTCTTTATTCGGGTCGTTTGTTTGTTATTTTAATTCTAAAATGTTTTGATTAATAAATAACGTAATAGTATTAGTTATGACAATTAACATTTATTTTTAAGACAAAATAATCATAAAAAAGCTACAATTGTATATGAATTTTTATAATGGCTTTAAAAAGTTTTTGTTTTAAAATTTAAGAATTCTTAACAATTCTATTTTAAGAACAATTTAATGTTTCTTTAATATTTAAAACACACAATTATACAAAATCCTAATAAACAACACAAAAACTCCACAAACAATTAAACAGACTTTCTGGACAAGAACCATTCCTTCATCACAAACGTAAAAAGGAATAACTAATTCAAAACAAAATCCTGAACAATGTCTATCTACATTCGCAGTTCAAACAAGTTAGACACTTGGAGGCCTGCTCTGAAAGTTACAGACGTGGCCTTATCATTTTGAGTAAGATTTGAGACCCCTGTTTCTTAGGAAACGGTAATTGCCAGAGAAGTGATTTATTTGAAGAAGCACTGATAGTACAAGTTGACGTCTTTGAAGAGTGTAAATTAGATTTTAATGTGGAATTCTGTCTTTTACTTTTGTCACTTAATGCCATTTTGATCTTTGTCTTTGGTTTGGAGTTTGGAGTTTTTGATTGTTGCAATTGTTTGTGAAATGGTAAAAGTGGCTTTTGGTTAGATGGTCTTTGTGTTCATGTATATATTATTTTATTAGCTATTTACATTTATATTCGTATTCATTAGTTATATATTAGTTATATTATTTTACCTATAATTAATTATAATTATATAAAGGGTATATATTTTTTATAGATTTCACATGTAAAAAATTGTACAAGTATTCCCGATATTATTATTAAAAAAACAACAAAACATGCATACACCAAATACCGTTCTATACACAAAAATAAAAACACTCAATCGCAAAACCAGAACTAAATTGCTATCTAACTAGAATTCCATCAAAACAAAATATCTGACTTTCAAAGCATATTTTTACAATACAAAAATTGTATAGCATTTTTGAAATAACACTTTAATATAGCATATTATTTGGAAATACAGACGAAAACCTAAAAATAACAGGTGAAAATTGAGGCCACTCGTGGCTCGGCAGGGGCACAAGGTCTAATTATTCAATATTTAATATACTCATTTCTTCGCTCTGGTATAGAGGCAAACCGCGGTGGTCATTTCAGGTGTTCAGCAGAAATTGGAAAATGGAAAACTTAACACTAGGTTCCGTTTGCCTACCCTAATTGCCTGATTTTTTTTATAGTACAGTACCTATTTGAGAATACAGGCGAAAATTAAAATAGCCTCCCGAATTATCGCTTCGCCCCACAATTTGTAGGATCGGACCGGAATTACGACCCAGAACACCGTATATTAAGCAGCGGGTGTTCATCTGTAACGTTAAGCTCACATCCGGATATAAATGCTCTCCGCTGCTATCAGATTCTTTAAGATTGTTGCCACATTTAGCTAGAGTTTGGCCAATATTTCGTTGGTATTTCTATTTATTTCTTCTGTTTTTCGGTATTTTATATATTATATTCTTTTAATTTTTTTTTTAATATTCTGTTCGTCTTTTTAGAAATATTTTGCAATGATTTTTTTTATTTTATTATTTATAAATAAAATGGTTAGAGATTCGGTTCCCATTCAGGGGAATAAATTATTTTAATTTTCTTGCTGTGGTTAAACATAATTAATGTATCTGTAAATAATTATTAATTTTTTTGTCCTACTTTTGGCGACAGAATCCCTCTTTTTTACTTAAAATGTTTAAAATCTCGCTTGTCACCGAGATAAACAGACATAAACAGAATTTAGTGTAACTCTTTGTTACTTAAAATTCAATTGATTATTTTGATGTTACTTACTATTTAAAAGGTATCGACCCTAAAAAGGTTGACAGGGGTACCAGTAACAGAATATTGTTGACAGTTTGTGGGTATTGGGTACGGAACCCTACTATTATAGCCCTACTCAATAAATGGACGAATTTTCAAACTTAATTATTAATTAAAACGAGGCTTACCTTGCCCCTTGACATTGGGTTACGAATGACGAAAAATAATATACATCAGTAATACCGGATTTCAATTTGTAATGTTCTTTGTTTCGGTTCACGCTGTATCCTGCACACAGCAGGTTAGGCAGAGGCAACCTAGGAACGCAATACCGTTGCCATTAAAACACTCTCTACTTACATCGCATTGAGGCTTTGCGTGTTGGGGAAACTCAATGCCGCACTTTTCTTCGAGGAAATGAAAATAATAAATATTTTATTTCCTTGACTGGGAATAGAACCCATAACCTACCGCATTTACAGTTAGACTTAAAGTCTTTAAAAAATAACTATATTTCTATATACACATAATATTTCTTACAATATAAAAACACTCAATAGCTCGTTCCCTAACAGCATGGGATCTCTCGTTAAGCAGTTCTTTATTGTTGGAACATTTTTCACAACTCCCACGGAACCCCACTGGGGGCATCTTAAGTGGTTTTTCAAGTTGCGCTCGAAGTGACTTATTTCCTGTATTTATACTGTAAATAATGTAAAATCATAATAATTATATTTTCATTTAATCAACATGGGGATTGAAATATTATTGTGAATTCTATATATTCAACTTATCTGTTTTATCTTCACGGTAGGCAAAGGGAACCTAAAGTTAAGACAAAATTGGGGGGGTGAATGGAGAACGGATTCCCCACTCCCAATTTTTGAAACATTACGTGTAGATAGCGGAGCATAACGCCGCGCTTCGACATGTTACCATAGCGAGAAATAAAAAATAAGCCGAGCTGAGACACTGATATATATAAATGTTCTCCGATGTAATATTGTTTAAATAATAAACTTTCTATACGTAACAACTCGTTCTTGTTTATTAGGACTTACATATACAGATATTTTTTTTAAGTGAAGCATTAAGCAGCAAAAGCTATATTTAAGTTAATTTTTAAAAAATCTATTGTTAGATGTTCGTAATTTTCATATAACTAAACCGCACCAATCCCTTTCCTTCTAAACAAAAAGTTATGGCAATAATTATAAGGGTATATAAACAATGGTACCATATTTCTAAAAGAAATATTTCCCATAAGTTCTAAATAGTGTTTCTCAGTAGGCTATAAATTAGATGACTACACGCTGTGATGTGGATTGCGAGGTTTTATTTTCTTTTTTGGATGCAAAATGATTATGAATTAAAGATTCTATAGAATTTAGTTTATTACTATAATATGAAATAAATATAAAATAAAATAAATCAGCTTCACGCTGTATCCCGCATACATCAGGATAGGCACAGGCAACATAGTGTTAAGTTACTCCGTTCTCCACACTCCGCAGAACTTTTCGAGAGCTTTTTGATGTCAGAGCGAAGACATTAAAATTTTAATAAATAATAATTGAAGTGAACGGAATTAACACTAGGGTCCCTCTACCTACCTGTATGCGGGATAAGCGTGAAGCTGATTTAATAAAATTTATCATTTTAAAATACAAAACTAAAACTAGAAACCACAAAACAATTAAAATTACACCCCAATGGGAAACAATTCTGTTATCATTGCTTTATATTACGTGTTCCATTCAACCACTCAAAGACCACCACTGCTACAATGTTTATATACAGGATTAATGCTGATAAGCACCATCACGAAATACTGTTAGATACCACCGCTGTATGATAGAGCCTGAAATAATGAATAATTGGAAATTATTTATGGGAGAGGTTTGAAATATATTTTATAATTAGATGAAAAGAAATTATAACCAGCCAAGTGCGAGTTGAACTAGTCTACGAACAGTTCTGTACCATTATCTATAAATACGACAACATTTATCATGTTTGTCGTATCCATGGAGCCTCCTGTGTATATATTTGTTTTATTTTATTTTAAATATTTAATTTGTGGCGAACTTTCTGCCTTAAAATAATCTAGGATTTCAAATTAATACATATTCAGGATAGCGGAAAGTTCTCTCAATTCATATCTATATATATAAAAGGACTTGTCCTCACTGACTGAGGTAAGACGCACGCACAGCCTTAACTGCTGATGGTAGAAACGTTAAATTTGGACAAAAGTTTACTTTCGTAATTTGGACATCCACTAAGAAGGGATTTTGAAAAATTTGAACCATAAAGGGGTGAAATAGGGGTTCAAAGTTTGTATGGAAAAAAAATTAAATCGGCACCGATTTTTATAAAATTTGAAATTTAGACTTCAAAATATTTCATTGAACACATGTTTCATGGGTTATTAAAATTCACCCTTAAATGGGCAAACGAAGCTGCGCGCGTCCGCTAGTATATAATATATGTATGGATGTATGAGTATAATCTAAAGCATGAACATTAAGTACTCATACGTGTTTCACGCGTAGAGCTGTCGGTGTATTCGAGCCGAGCCAAATTGCATAATTATGTACTTAATGTGAGGTAAGGCCAACCGTGGTACAGGGACTTTAAATTGGAGCAGGTTATGGGTTCGATTCCCGCTCGAGGAATAAAAATATTTAATATTTTGAATTCTTCACTCTGGTATTGAGGCAAAGCGCTGCGTTGAGTCCCTTCACTTTTACACGCAGTGCCTCTAGATGGGAAGCGGAGTGTCCTAACACTACGCTCCCACCCACCCTGCTACATGCGTGATACAGCGTGAAGCTATAAAAAAAAGATCTTTAAGTTGTTATACATGTTTCACGCGTAGAGCTGTCAACCCTAGCCAAATTGCATAATTACGTAGTTAATGTGAGGTATAACCGTTAATGAAACTGAAAACGAGTTAAACTTTTAAATACCGCCATGAGTGCAAGCTGTTTCTCAATTTGCGTAATTTGGCACAATTTTTGCTCGAATTGCACGATAGCCCCTTATTAATGAGGATATAAAATTAGTTGTAAATAATGTCTGGAGCTAATTGTTCTTTTGTTTTGGAAATTTAAATATATATTTTTGAATGGAACTCTGTTACCGGATGAATCATGGGTATTTAGACTTATACGTTTTTGGGAACCTGATGTTACGAACACTTTGCAGTAGTCGACGGACTAAATGCGTAACAAACGAACTCGAAAATGTGTAAAACTTCGAAAATCATAGATCTTAAATATATTTTTTGAAGTACTATAAGAATCGTAACTTTCTTTATCTTAAAAGATAATTCTAGGGTTGCGAAAGAATAATAAATTAAACTGACAAGAGACTGAGTAAATTATTAAGTAGCAAGCAAATTAATTTAATGTGTTTTCTATAATTAAATAACCATGCACATACCATCCCATCAAAATTATTTATTAATACAAATTTTGCAAAAGCAGAAATCAAATTCCAAGCCAAAATAATTATCTGTTCAACTAAGAGTATATTATTACAAAAAAACCTCATGAATTTCCAATTTAATGATAGTTCAAATTAATGATAGCAAATTTGGGGAACGGGACACAGTGTCCTAATAGGGTCCCAAGTTCCCTCTGCCTACCCGCGTACAGTGATATCAAATATAGCAAAATTAATTTAGAAACACTATCAAAATCGGCAACTCCACTACCAGATAACGTGAGAAACATACACTTGCCGTACATTCAATATTTAGATGATAAAATTGAATGCTTCCCTGTTACGTGACTCGAGCCACTAGCATTAGATAACATACGATACGCCGCGCCGTAGCGAATGCATAAAATATTTATATAACAAATTCTTACTTGCTTATTTGAGAAGTTTCTATTTAAATTGTATTAGTAGTGAGTAAAGTATTAAATACAGAAGCCAGAAGCTAGAAGAATCGCGACGGCTATGGGTTCAATTTCAAATTTAAAATTTTAATGAAAAATTTAATATTTTCATTTCTTAGCTCTCGTGTAGAGGCAAAACGCGGTGTTTAGATCCGCCATTCAATGCCTTTAAAGTTCTGCGGAAACTGGAAAGCGGAATGTATTAACACTAGGTTCCCTTTATCTACTCGGGATATACCGGGAAGCTGACAAAAGAAAATATTTTAAACATTCAATCACCCCAAACCGAACTTGTATCCACAACCTTTTATTTCATCATTCCAAGCTCCCAGAAAATGTCCATCCCATAATATAATTTATTAAATAGAACATGTTATATACCTGTTCTAGGTAAATACTCTGGAAGACGTTCAGAGTGAAGGATATTTGCTCTCTACTATGAGGTAGTGCAATTACCAACACAAGTGGATTTGTAAGGTGTTTGTTAAGTATCAAGTGTAGAACTTTATGTATTAAAGCTTATATGCTATATATGAATTTATAAGGCGATGGTTGTGGGTTTGGTTCTTACTTGGGGTTTAATTAATTTAATATTTACATTTCCACCACTTAACACGTAATGCTTCCAGAATTCCGCGTAAAATGGGCAACGGAGTATTTTAAAACTAGGTTCCTAAGTTAACTTTGCCTATCGTACTCTGTGATACAGCGTAAAGCTAAATAAAACATTTGGTAATTAATTATTAGCAAATGCAATAGAAAGAAGAGAAGAAGTACACGAAGGGTTTTAAAACTAGGTTCTTTTTGCCTATATTGATAAGCAGGTTAATGCGTGAAACAGAATAAGTCAATATGGCGCAGTGGTACGGGTTATGGCGCATACTTAGAATTTGTCGCTATATATAACTCTTAATTATTATTTTTTATTTGAAAAGCAGCAGTTAAAAGCTAGCACAATATATAACAAAGTAAAAATTCATTTCATTCAAACACGTTATATATAGACAAACACAAATCGACAGTTTCCAAGTTAAACTGCGTTTCATAATCCGAAACAACTTTTATTCGATGATCAATCTCTTTGAAATTGTTTTATTTAAAGGTATACAAGTATTCGAGAAATAGCAAGCGTTCACAGGCTTTTCCCGAACGGGAAAGTTTCAATGGGATTGTATTGGCTACCAACCAAGTTTGGAACTAAATCTGATGAGTTCTACTTTAGTTTCGACTGGCGAGGTATGATTGGCGATGTAGTAATATTTTTTTGTTGATATCTTCAATCAAAAGTTGGGTTTTGTAGAAAAAGGATTAAAAAAATACTTTTAATGCTATTTATGAGTTGCTCACTTATATTTAAGAAATAACACTAAATAAAAATAAAACGCCTTGTTATAGCAAATTTCCTTCGCATACTATTTGATTTTATTTTACAAACTTAAACCATAGTTTTTCATATCCTATATCGAACTTCCCTAAGGAATGCTAGAACAGTTTCAAAACTCACCTACTTTAATGTTAGATATTGTACTCTGAATATATTAAAAAGAAGAATAATTATTAAAGCAACTACTTAGATTGTAAGTTTCAAACAACTTCGAAACGATACTATAGTGAAGTACTTACAAGTATTACAGGTACAAGTTAATTTGTAGTTTTCTTTTTATACTTGTTGAAAGATATGCATGTAGAAAATAATATCATTATATTGTTTATTTCTCTTTTTCATAGATTCACGCTCTTTCCCGCATAAAGCAGGAGAAGAGGGAACCTTGTCTGAAGTCCCCAGTGAAAATGGAATTTATAGTCATAATGTTTTTAATTACTGAAATAGTAATACTGATTCTGATGGACGATCGTTTATAATTAAGAAAATATATTAAATACAGTAAAAGTCGTGAAATAAATTAAGAAACTTTTTTCAATGTACTGCAGAATTTTTTTAGGGTTACCTACCCAAAAGGTGACTCTTTTACTAAGATTCCGTTGTCTGTTGACCTGTCTGTCTGTCCGTTTGTATCTCATAAACAATAATAATTAGACAGTTGAAATGTTTCAAGGTGATGTATTTGACATTTTAACAACAAATATTATAATAAAACATATAAGAAACGTACTTTTTTTGCCTTTTTTATAAATAATAGTGGGAATCGAACCCACCCAAAAATACTACTCATACACAAACAAACTAAGAAACTGATATTGTATTAGAGACGAAGTTCCACCGAGTTCATTTGACCGAAATTAGTTTATAGCTGTTAAACCTATTACTGGCGGGTTGCGCTACGCTTTTATTATCCTTTATTATTTGATTAACGTCCCTTCGTGTTGTCGTTAGACGATATACAGTTTGGTTATCCCGTAATATATACCGGGTTCGAAAATTGTGAATATTGTATAATTTGTTCTAGGTTACTACTATATAGGTATCTCTATCTCCACCTCAAAGGCCGGCAACGCACTTGTAGCTCCTCTGGTGCTGCATGAGGTCGTGGGCGGCGGTGATCACCATCAGGTGACCCGAACGCTCGTTTGCCTTGTCCTTTTTCCATAATATAATATTAGACTTGACATTTGAGATCAGGTACTTGTTTATTAGCCAAACGCGACTATTTGTGAGCTTACATTTTCATTTGTTAAATATTCCATTTCCCCGAGTGGAAATTTAAAAGTGTGAATTCCAAATTCCCTCTGTATACCCTGCTGAAAAGCGTGAAGCTAGTATATTTATTTTTATATAATAGTTTATTTTTAATAATAGCCTTAAAAATCAGTTTAATATATCCTGTATACAGCAGGGTAGGCAGAGGAATTCTAGTTAAGACACTCCGTTCCCAACTTTCCGCTGAATTTTTCGAGACATTGCATATTAAGTGGCGTGAAACTCAAAGAAAGGCTTTTGCCTTGGTGCCAGAACGAAGAAAGGAAAATATTAAATAATAATTTATTCCATCGAGGGGCGATCGAACCCACAACCCTCGTGTAACAGTCACATCTGTGTACTCCTCCGCCACGACGGACTCTTTATAATACTATATGCTTACATAAAATAGGTATAGAGTGAGAACTATAGAACAAGTTCAGTTTTAGACGACAAAGTAGTTCCTAGGTGAGCAAGGCGGTGGCCTTTCTAACGTAATCGAACTAATTAAACAATAATTTCCATGGAGTCCTGAAAGTTCCACTTCAGCAGCACTTTGTACCTTTGAGAAGGGTTGTTCAGGTGTTTTAACTTTTGCACGTGTAAATTGTGTGAGAGTTCATGTTTTTTATTGTTAAATTTAGATAAAGGTGGAAAAATAATATATACGTTAGAGAATAATGACTAAAACTATTTGTATGACGTTTTTCATATAATTTGGTGGGTATTTTGAGACTTTAGAACTTAACAAAAAAGCTTTGCCTCGACACCAATGCTAAGATATGAAAATATTAAATATTTATTTTCTTCGAGTGGGAATCGAACCTACAACCAGTCGGGTTTACAGAAATTGGAGTAAATACAAGATGAAGCTTTAACATTATGAACAATGTCCATGTCCTTATAATCAGAGGGTAGTTTCTAATTTCCTTCTCATATTGGGTGCATATTTGAAGAACTGCTTTGAGTTACCGATACTGTCTTTTACAAGCTAAGCTTAGTTTTAGTATTAAGGTAAAATCTACTAGATATATTTTAAGTATAGCATTAAAATTTCAACGTTATTTCTTAATACTTTTATAACAAACTTACTACTAAATTTGTTAATATTTCGTATATTAGGGGAAATAAATATTAATTTGTAATTTGTCATTCATTTTCTTTCTATAACGACTTTGAACCCACTATCATCTTACAATAGTATAGGTATATGTTATCTTCTCTATATTTGAACATTATACACCTCTGGCGATGTGATCCGTTTAATTTAACCAGATTAGAGCACCTACACTTGACGTAGCCATCTAGATTATAATTCGACTTTGAGTTTTGACGTTTCTAATAGTCGTAATAGATTTAATTTAAATAATTTTATAGTTTGTTTGTTCTCATTGTTTATTTCTATTAAATCTACCAGTCTTATTACCAGGCTGAGAAAATAAAAATAATAATTTCCCCCTAGTGGAAATCGATCCCAAAACATGCATAATAGGCCGCTGCGCTACGACGACGTCTAAAACATAAATACGAGTACACTATATAAATAGCATAAATATACAAGATTTTAAAATTTTCTCGTATTGAAATTCCTATCACGAATGGATTTTAAATATCAACTATATTTTTAAGTGGCTCTCCGGTTATCAAAAGATTGCACTCAGCGCATCCGAAATCGTTTTTTTGCATTACGGTTGCTACTCAT
This sequence comes from Heliconius melpomene melpomene, assembly GCA_000313835.2. Taxonomy (NCBI): domain Eukaryota; kingdom Metazoa; phylum Arthropoda; class Insecta; order Lepidoptera; family Nymphalidae; genus Heliconius; species Heliconius melpomene. The sequence continues at coordinate 19,535 of HE671083.1, read as the reverse complement.
CCATATTCCTTCTATAGGCTATGTCAGCTATGTGACAAGTAGGAATATTATGTTTTATTTTTTTTTCAGCTTCACGCCGTATCCCGTACAGAGCGGGGTACGTAGAGGGAATCTAGTGCTAAGACATCCCCTTCCCGCCGAATTCTAGAAGCATTGCGTGTTGAGTAGCGGAACTCAACGTCTCGATACCAGAGCGAACCAATGAAAACATAAATTTATATAAATATTTCCATTCCTCGAGTGGGGATCGAAGCCAAAACCAGTCGATTTTGCAGCACACTTTGTTCCTCTGCGCCACGACTGGCCTCAACTTTTTACCAAACATAACGTAAACGATAGCAGAAGTAAGACTCGAACCAGTACTATAAATCAAGAACTACTAAGCCACATTCACCAAAAGACCAAATTCCAATATACTCACCAAAAGAATCAAATAAATAACGTTTTCTTTTAATCTAGCTAAATTCCAAGCAATAAACTATTCAGTAAATATAAAACAAAAGTCCACTTCATTCCATTGCAGCTAGTGACTGTAATTATTCAGAAAGACGAATACTGTTTAAGATAATTCATAGCACGTACCCTCCTATCTCAGTGACAAATTGTAGCCGACGTGACGCTATATCTCAGGTATTTTAATGAAGATTCCAACTTAAGTTTAAACTTAACTATAGATAAGGGAAATATCTCGAAACTTGCCAATTCTTTCTGGAATTCTTATTGCTTGATTGATTCCAGTTCAATTTTATGAAGTATTTTGGAAATTCTTCAATCTTCTTCAATTGAGGTTGGTTTTGACGAGAATTGTAGTAATTTTGACGTTTTTTTGATTATTTAATGTATCTATACTATAATAAAATCGTAAGAGGGGCGGTGTCGGTACTTGGAAGACATTTAAAAAATGTTATTGGGAACCATTATTAATCTAATAGAACCCAAAACAATGATTTTTAAAATTTATGTCTGTTTGTCTGTGCGTAACAGTTATCTATATATATATATAATCGAAAGGTCACTCACTCATCACGAAATCTCGGAATCTACATGCGCTAGGAATCTCAAATTTTGCATAGGAGTTACTTATAGGACGTAGGTGCTCGCTAAGACAGGAATTTGAGATATTCGACTTCTAAGGGGTTGTTTTTGGGGTCGAAAGTTTGTATGAAAGTTTGTATGAAACCGCGAGCGGGCCGCTAGTATTTTATAAAACTGTTTTACTAAATTGACTGAATCTTTAGTTTTCAATTTCTTTATTAATATTTCTATTTCAAGCGGGCGTAGCCCCGCATGGGCCCTCTAGTCTATACTAATATAATAAAGCGGAAGAGTTTGTTTGTTTGTTTGTTTGTTTGAACGCTAAGATCTCTGGATCTACTGGTCCGATTTTCATTGTTTTTGTTTAGTATGAAAGCCGCATTCTTCAAAAGTGCTATAGGCTATATAACATTACATTACACATATATACTAATATATTTTAAAGTACATTCTAATTTGACATGCAATTTATTCTGCCATGTTAATAACAACCGTCGTTGCTACGCGACCGCTACCGCGACGTTTTGATATTCATCCTTATGAAAAATAAATATAATAGTCACTTTTAGGATTTCATCTAGATTGAAATTATAGTTTACTGTATAATATACTAATAAATAATTAAGGAGATGTCACTGATTCCAAATGACCTAGCCACCTAGCGGGCGGCACAGTATGACCGACGCGAACGGGCAGTTGACGTTGACGGTTTTATAAATTTTCATACATTTTCGAACTTTATTTGTTGTTTATAATTAATTTAAAATACACTTTGATTCTCTTCTTATTTTATTTGATATTGCCCGCTAAAATTATCCTACTTAATAGAGAGAAATGCTTAGTTATTTCGTAGAGTCGATATCTATGTACGCACGCACGGAAAACTTTAGGTACTTTTTCTAATATTAAGAATACCTATCCTTTAGTTACTTTTAATCCTTTTGTTAGTTCATTTCAATAACTCAGATAATTTTTTCTAATAATGTGTATCTACTTATTATTATTTTTGATTATTTGATTTTTATATTTTCTTACTAATTCTATTGAGAATTGAAAATAATTTCATGAATATATTTAATAAATATTCTTATAGTTGAAGCAGGCGTAGCCGCGTCCGGGTCCACTAGTCTCCAATATAGCACTACAAGATTTGGTTTACATTTCAATAACAATAAATATGGCCAAGTATGAGCGGAGCGACAATTATATGTCAAATTAAGATCGATAATGTGTATTACAGTTCAAACATATTGTATTGTGCACATTGTAGAGTAAATGTAGAGGGAAGTGTTAAGTCACTCCGGTCCCCACTTTTCGCCGAATTCTGAAGATATTAATTAGGTGTTGAGTTATGGAACTTGACGCCGCGCAGCGATGAAATGAAATTATTAAATATTTTATATCCTCAAGAGGAATCGAACTCACAACCTGTTGTATTTACAATTTTTTTTTGAAGCCAGCTTTAAAAATATCTAGAAAATATGTACACATGCTTATGCATATTTAAAATTAATCATCAAAATTTTACACTAAATCTTAATTATATTAAAACAGAAATTACTTTTGATTATATAAGCGCGTAAAATTATAAAGACAAATAGCACAATTAACTAAATTGTTGAAAATTAATAAACAACAATGATCAACAGCCGGGGCCGTTATTAAGTTACGCGTCAAAATTTATGTAAGTGTACGAACGAACTTTAGCCCGTTCTTCTGATATAGCGTTATTATAATTCTTTTTTAAGACATCAATATTAAGGAATGTCTTAAAGCTGGTGTCTTAAATTCTGTTTCCCACTTTCTCCGAATTCTAGTGGAGAAAGTCGCGCTTTGTCTCGGCGCCAGAGCGAAGAAATTAAAATATTAAATATTTAATTTTCTCGACCGGCAATTGAACCTATAACCTTTTACGTTTACAGTGACACACTTGTGGCGCAGAGGCCACGACTGGCCTGTTTTTCTGATTATTGCATTAAACATTTATTAACTTCCGTAGTCTAATATCAAAAGGTTTTGATGGACTTTAGATTTTATTTATTGCTTTGTGCGTAAAGCGAAAAGGCGAAGCGTTCAAAAATAAGAATTGAAATTAAGGAAGTAAATGTGTATTCAGAGTGCCACTCGCGTTTCACTGTTTTATACGCTACTTTTTGGTAATAATTGCATTTTTTATATGCTTTTAGAAGGTCAAATCTTATATATAAATTCTCTATCCGTAGTATGGTAGCAAGAAGGAAAAAACAAACACTACGATCTCTGTATACCTCGTTCGCCTGTCATCAACCTTTTTTTATATTCTAAGTCATCATGACATTTTACAAGACTTTCTTCTAGTATCATCGATACTATAATTTGGAAGGTCAACTGAGGTTTCCTACTTCTCTTCACTCACTTTTGTTTCCTTAACTCACCTCTTCTCCATTCTCACTGTGACATCAACACAACTAATATTAGTTCATGCCATTCTATTTAAATTATCTGAACGACGTATAAATAAAATATATTATTAAAATAAATATATTTCATACAATCGAATACCAACTAATAATGATTTACCATTATGCCCGCAACATCATTTAAACGGACGTCATTAAACAAACGCGTTATGTAATGTGGAATAGCTCGATTTACACAAACACAGAATTATTGTCCATTCCTATAAATAAGTGTTAATTGCGTTATTGTTTTTATTGAAATGTATTATTCAGTATTTATATAATAAATGTGGGTAGTTATCAAAGGACATAGCTTTGTTAGGCTTATATTTATGTTTAAATAAATATTTCTAGCTGATGCAAATCTTTTGCGTACAAGTCGTCACCCTCACATTGTCGTTTTTTCCGTGATTTTTTCGGAAAATCGTCTCTTATATTAATGCTCTCCTAACCTAAATATATGCCAGATTTCTACTTTCTTAGTCTGTCTGTCTGTCTGTCAATTACTCAGTAACTGAAAATTTTCACCCAAATCGATCGAACCTACAACCAGTCGTGTTAAAAATCCAATTTTAGTAAAATCAAACTTATAATAACATTCATGCATCACTAGTTCTAGCGTAATTGACATCATGATATGAACTGATTCTGCTATTAATGTTTCTGTAAATATTCCTTCTATTTAAAATTTGCTATTATAAAATGAATTATTTAAAGTTAGTAATTACCGTTATAATGGTCTAATTGAGATGTCTCAATCGATATGGAAGGGTAGTTGAATTAAATAATATTCATGGGAAACTTTCTATACTCTAGGCTTTTTTTCTGACTTTGTACTTGTTATTTTTATTACTTCTCCTCGTTCTGGTATAAAGACAAAGCGCGACGTTGAATTCCGCTACTCGATACGCAATGTCTAAATTGCAAGTAAAGTATAGAATGGAGTATCTCAATAGGTATCCACTGCCAATTCTGATGAGGGATACAGCGTGAAGCTTAAAGAAACATACAGGATAATGCGTGAAGTTAAAGAAATAAAAATAGTATTGGGTTCTACAAAATGAGCATACCTTTAGATTGCTTGGCTAGTTACTTCATAGCCTAGCCAAGTATTCTATCTAGTAAGTTAAGCTGCTTTTCAATTTTCCGATACCAACATCTACAAATATATTATTTTAGTATAAATTTATCGTTTTCAACATAACAATAGTAAAATGTTTGTATGAACAATTTTAAAAATACATAAACCTAAACAAAGTCTTACGGAACCTGCCATTACGGATGGCCGACCAGAGAAAATACAAGGCGACTGAAATGACCCGTACACCGCAATCCTATAATGCAGTGCATTTGAGCGCTACAGTTTTCATTTTTCTTTAACTTAATAAATTCTACTATCAATATTGTTGCAAACTCCTTTTCAAAATATATATTGTATTGTTTTTAATAAATTCGATTTCAATTTCTGGTATACATCGTACATATTATAGGGAAACTAGTGTTGAGACACTCCGTTCTCAACTTTTTGCACAGTTTCCAGAGATTTCACATTGCATGTCGACAATTTTAATTCAAAACAGTGTTGACCTATTAATTATTTATTATTGAATATTTAATAAATATTTATTCATAAAACATAACAAAATTATTTTATGGCGACCTCAAATTAAATTTAATACACATATTTTATCAAAGCACAATTGGTCCTTTCATGTCGATAATTATAGAAAACCTTTGATTGTTATTGCCATTAAATATAAATTATCGTGAGTGAGTTGAACAGCGTGTTTCACTGTAAACACGATGGTTTATGCTATTTTTTTTCAGTGTCACGCTGTATCTCGCGAATAGCCGGGGAAATTAGTGTGGAAACACTCCATAGGCGAAACTCTATACCACATTTTATTTTGTTACCAGAACGAGCAAATGAAAATAATAATTTTCCTCTAGTTGGAATCGAACTCACATTTCCCTTAATTTTCTCTTACTTATTTTTTTTTCTCGACAGTATTAATTTACGTTACTTAACTTTTAAATGATTTTTAATCCCCGCTATTGCGCGGCGTTGAGTCTCAATTTCATGAGTTGGAAAAGAGAGTGTCTTGTCACTATTTTAATTTAGGTCACTTTTGAATTTGGAAACATTATAATGGTTATACACGCTTCCACGTGCAAAAAGAAAGGTTATTCATTTACTTGAGTTAAAAAAATCTCTTCATTTTGTAACAATGTGAAGTATATTAATCTTGTTTAATTTGATAAAAAGATTTGGAAAAAATATTATAATAGGTACACGTGCCAAATTATGAACATCAGGTTCAGGTTTTGTTGTAATATTTTTAATTAAGATTAATATAAGGCTAATAACTTTAAATAAGAATAGATTTTTAAATTTAATCGGCCACTAACAGAATATACCTTCTTGCATTAAAAATGATAAAACACAAACCTACCTGTATTAAATGATGCCCTAATTAAAAGTAACATATACCATTAACTTGTAAGAATGTTGATAGGTATAACCGACCAGGTCGGTTCCAGAAGGCGCCGATTCGAGTCCCGCTACGTTCAAATTTTTATATATTTTCTAGATAAGTACTTACACGCTAGTTAAAATTTTTGGATTCCTTACATTTTTCCAAGCAATATTGAATCCAAAAACATTTTTATTTAATTTAACACTTCCACTGTGCTCCTATCACATCACGTACGAAAATCCATTACAGCTATCAGATTTTACATCACAAAATAGTGAACAAAGGTAGGTTGATTTTAATTTTGGTGATAATACCAATCCGGAAGGGGAAGCCAGTCAGATATTTCATACGGTTGGGTTTAATACTGCCGCAATCAAAAACAATGAACGCCGTATTGTTTCTGTACATTTATGGCGGTTATGAGGAATTTTTATGGCATATGAAAGATTGATCTCGGACAATTAAAATCTGTGTGGTTTTCGTTTTTGTATACATTGTAGGACTGGTATGGGTTGAATGTAAGCTTTAGATAAATGAGGCTTGCTGAAGTGTTGGATTTGGAGTTTTGTTTCGTTGTAAAAATCCATGATTATTTCGTGCCAAATAATAGGTATATAAAAGGGGTATATTAGTAACTGCTGCTCTTTCTCTCTGCTTTGACAGTCATAGGTTTAAAGAGAGTTTGTCATGAATACCTTTCAAATAAGCAACATCTTGCCTTGTAAAGCGTTTCTGATCAATTTAGATTAGAAATGTAAGTTGATGTCTATTGTTAATTCAATTAACTTGCTAAACTTTTATGCCATTTAGGTAAAATTCAGATTGGATGTGGATGTGAATACCGTTATATATAAAGTGAAAAGTGAAAGTGGGAAACGGAAGTGTATTAACACTAGATTCACAGGTTTTCTCTGCCTACACTGCTATGTTCGAGATACAACTTAAAACTAAGAAAAAGAAATATGTACCCTACTGGAGATTGAACTAACAACAACCACGTGTACACACAGACACTATCCCGCTGATGCACAACGGCCTCGACCACCACCACCAACCAACCAAAAATACCAGAAACACAAAAAAATATCCGCGCAAATCCAAAAGGTTTTCAATTAAGTATTTCAAGGGGCCATCTATTTCAGAATACTGTTGTGCGAAGATTAACTGACACGTCGACACGTTCGCAATAATTCCACCAAATAAATCATTCCCCGACACCGTATATTGATGAAAATAGCTATAAATTGGAGCCTTATGTGAGCTACATACATCAGCTGCAAGAGTTACGAACTTGCACGTAAATTAAGTATAATGAAATTAAATTGGGTATGTTCGAACGTGATGGTTGTTATGAGGTTCCGTAGAGTTTTGTTTTTCTTCAGTTTCACGCTTACGTTTACGCCTGGACAACAGGAATCCTAATCATGGTTTCCAGGAGCCAGGATTTCCCCTACAGGAACTTTAAAAAAAGAAAAAAAGCAAAAAAGATTTTGGAAAACCAAGAAGACCTCATTAAAAACTACATAATTGCGAATGTGTGATTGCATTATATTATATGTTTTTTTTTCATAGGCAACCTCAGTTAAGGCACCTACCTCGTTACCCAATTAATACTTCACGTCCAATTTTCGATTTTTTCAGAGCAAGAACTGTGGCGCTTGTAAGGGATGTGAGTTCGATTCCTACTCACACGCAGTGCCTCTACGACGGTCTCAGTACAAACATAATAATAACATGAAAAACCTAAGTAAAATAACAAATTACCAAAATTGTATTGAGAATTAAACAAGTTGTACACAATCGATCTTTGTTAACTTAAAATTATTAGCTACTCTGCGTCAGCCGATGGTGATTGATTTATGAAAGATGCCTCGTACAGCAGAGTTTTCGTACAAACTTTTCCACTTTAAAAATTTAAATTAACCAATGAAAATTTGTATTACAAGAGTGCCTAGTGCCCAGGTTCTCTCTGTCTACCCTGCGGTAAGGGCGGGATTCTCTGGCTACTCCGCTAAGGACAATACTTGAAGTTAAAAAATATTGTAATTTATTAAGAAACACTTCATTCACCTCTTTTACCTCTTCATTTGATATATATGTCGATTGGTTAAACCTAAATATGTGATCTTATATCGTGTCTACATATTCTTTCTTAGTTACACTCTATATCACTTACGTAGCAGGCTATACAGAGAGAAAGTCACTCCGTCCCCTACTTTTCATCCAATTTTTGAAACATTTCGTGTTGAATGGCGGAACTTAACGCCACGCCTTGTCTTGTTACAGCGCAAAAAGATAAAATAATTTATTAATGCAACCACTATGTTAACATTCACATGCTGTGCCGCTTTTCTGCGATAGCCTCTTTTCTTTGGATCTTGTGTAAGGAATTTAATTATTTTTCATGTATAGAAATCGTTAATTATATATAATAGTTAAGCTACTTATCTCGATTTCTTACTGTCTGTCCTGTCCACACTAGGTCCTTAACACTAAAATAAACTTAATATCGATTCAATGAGATAAAAATTAAAACACTAGCCAGGCTCTAGTAGAAAATAAGCATATTTTATAAGCAAAGTTTCCTTCATTAATGAATTCCATGTTGGCAGGTAAGTAATTTCGTAACTTGGCTCCGTTATAACGATCGCCGGCATCTTTGGAACACGCGCCGCTTAATAAATCATCCCGCTGTCTTCAACATGTCTATACTATACTAGTCTTGCATCCAGGTTTGCTTTTTTAAAAAATGTAAACTTATTAATTTTTTATCCTACAGTGACTGTCCTGCCAGAAGTGTATGTGAAAACGACAGCAGTGGGTTCTATTCCCACTAGAGGAAATTAATTATTTAATATTTTCATATCATTACTTTGGTAACGAGACAAAGCACAGCATAGCGTTGACAACGTACAATGTTTCGACAATTCGTGGGAAAAGCGGAAAATGAAGTGTCATAACACTAGGTTCTCTCTGCCTACTCTGCTACGAGTATGTTCTCGCTTGAAGCTGGAAGAAAATATCATAGAATATTTGTTTAAGATATTTTTAAAACTGTTATTCCACACTTAGGAAAATAAAGTACTTTCTAGAAAGCATATAAAAATATAATCCGATACGTTCAAATTTTTATATATTTTCTAGAAAAGTATTTATAATTGAACCTGTTCTCACCTCTTCAATCTTCTATTCCCAAAACTATAATATAAGCAAAATAAGCAAAATCAAAATAATTAATGCTAGTATCGACATAGTCAAAAAATAAACCACCCCAGATATTAACCTGATTTTTCCTCATACCTGCAAGATATTGGAACAAGTATCACAGGTTTCCTCCTAATTATATACCCTGGTATAATAGCCGGTTATTATTTTTTACGACAGGACCCTAATGAGCGTCGGCATAATGTTTACGATATTTACATTATATTTCCTTGTAGCGAAGTAAGTAAATAACTTGGTGGTGGCCGCCCTTACAAGATAGGGTAGAAGAAGTAATTAATAATTAAGAAGATGTGAGTAGACCAGTCGTGGAGCAGGTGATGACTGTTAACGCAACAGGTGTAAGTTTGACTCTCAATCGAGGAGAATAAAATGTTTAATATTTTCACTTCCTTGTTCTGATAACGAGGCAGAAAGCGGTATAGTGATCCGCTGCCTATCGCAATGCCTGAAGCTACCAACCAGAATCCAGCAACCTAGTGTTAAAGCACTCTGTTTTCCAAGCATCACTAAATTTGCGCACATCACATTTTGAGTGGAAGAACACACCGTCGCGCTTAGTCTTCTATACCAAAGAGAAAAAATAAAAAGAAATGTTGCCCTCAGTGGAAATGGAAATCGAAAGTGTAACATATACAGTCAGACATTGTGCTACTACACCATGAGGGCCTCAATGGCGTACATTAATTAGCCTTAAATTCGTAAATCGTTACTTTTACAAATAAAAAGTTAAGCTCGTACAAAACAAACTAGTTTATCAAAAAATCTAAATAAGCTTAAAATAAATTTGACATTTGAATAAAAAAAAATAGGAACAAAAACTCAAATGTTTGGATTGTCTGAATTTTCATTTTAGTAAAGTGTAATTGAAAAGTTTCACGCTGCATAGTTCGAACTGAATGAAATACGGCTTTATCGATGTTATGGTTTAATATCCGAAATGTTATTCATTACATCGATATTTAAATCTATATTCGATATAATCAAAATGTTTCGTAATAAAATAATATTATAATCTCTTATGAGTTTAAACAAAAAGGGGATCGATTTACATTAATGCTTTTATGCAGACATTTCCTTATTTAATTATTTCCAAAAAAAATTAGTTCAATAAATTACTGTGAACGGGACGGTTGTGTGTTCGATTTTCACTTAGAGAAATTAATTTTATATTATTTTATCTTCTAATAACACGACAAAGTAAAGCGTTTAGTTCCGCCACTCAACAAGCAATATCTCGAAAATTCTAAAAAAATATCTCGGAATGTCTTAACTTTAGTTTGCTTGCCTACCCTGCTTCTATAAAAAAATAAAAGGTAAAGGTAGGTCTGCATATATTGCTATATGCAGACATGGCATTCCTCTTTATTACCTTTACCTTACCTTTTAATTTTTTTTACCTTTTTAGGTACAAAAGATATTACTTTTTGTACTTTCGGATGGGAATTTCAAATTACCGATGTAAGGCCATCCCTACGGGAAGGATTTGAATCCACATTCAAATATAATCAATTTAGTAACAATGGCAAATGGATAATGCTAATTTATTACATCACTATCGAAACGAAGTCTCAACTCATAAAAAAATCTACATAAACTAATCTAATTTCATAAGTGAAGTGTTTCAGGTCAGAACTCTTTTAACCCCCACGTGCCAAGAATACAACCCCCCAACCATATTAAGTAAATAATTTCATGAACAGTAAGGGATTCTTCTGATTGCTAAAAAGCATACGTGGTGTTAGGGGTTCCAGCCCCCAGTAAGAATTTGGGACGTCGTCGCGGAAACTGGAAAATCGGTACAACGTGCCCCGAATAAATGACAGAAAAGTTGTTCAGAGAAAAAAACACAGTGAAAATTTTCGCTGTCTGACCCGAATGCCTACCTGAATTTTGATGGCCATTGATGAAGGATGGCTGTGTGCGGTCTTATTTCGAATTCTGTGGGGCGAAACGTGTTCATCTCGT
>HE671082.1:46313-59917 GCA_000313835.2 Heliconius melpomene melpomene | reverse complement strand
ACTTTGTGTCCCTGCGGCACGATGACGGCCTGAAAATAACAATTAATGTTAAATAATTTACTTTTCTCGTTTTGAAGTTCCTTTGTGGACAAAGCTAAAAGGAAATGTCATCAAGCACGAATAACTTTAGATTACGACAAATTAACTCTGAAAAGCGTTGCGTCTAATATAATTAAATAATATCATTATTACGTTTAATTTCCTAAGCCGTTACATTTATTCATACGTTTTACTAATCTTTGGTATAATGCTGTTAATGACCTCTTGACCTTTTAATAATCCTGTCTATAGCAACCCTCCATGTAAGTTTTAATAAGGGTTAGGTAATGCCTTTTTATGATCAAATGCTTTTTTCTCTGAAATATATTTTATCTTCTTTCTTTTTTATATTAAGGAAATTGACCAAAACAGTATAAAATTGAACATTTTTATGCAATTAATAATATTTCAGGTTCATTTGAATTCATTATGAGAATAAATATCTAGAAGAATTTTGAAAAAGAAAATCTTATGTATTGGGATAGTGAAAACTAAAATTTGCATTGTTAGAATTAATTACTCAAGAACCCGGCCACTGCCAAAAGCAGCTTTTGGTCGGATAAATAATATTTACTGACCATACCATACTAAGTTTCATGATGTCCGTCTAAAAAGAAAAAAAAAATTTGTCCATCTATTTTTTATCTAAATCTAGAAAATGACCATATTTTTAGTAAGCATGAGTTGCTCAGAGGCCGTTGTAGAACACTACGTTCCCTTTACCCTGCTATACGCGGGATACTATAAAAAATGATTTTTTCAAAATTGTTTGCAACATTCATAAATCAAACAATAAAACAACAGCTAGTTTGAATTTATTTATTTCATAACATTTCTTGAACTTTGAACTTTTGATTCCCAATAAATAAGTAATATCCTAATGAATTAAACTCGCAAAGTTTATACATGCAAAGTGTATTTGATCCATTAGAACATAAAATGAAAGCGGGCGGGGGGGGAGGTGGGGGTTGCGCCGTCATTCTGCTCTCGATCACATACAAAACCCTACTCTACTTTTAACACCACGCCAATCCCGGATTAATTTAAACCGAGCTCCCATGAATACATAAAAATCCATATAGACTAAAAATAAATTGGCAGTCTACTAGTTGTAATATTTTAAATCCTAACGCTTGCTCATAGTTTGTTTTTAGAGTAGTTCACAGGTCAAACAACGATCTAAATACATACGTATATCTATCTATAAAATCATAGTTTTATGAAATAATAAAAAAAGAATTAAAAAAATATTTGTATGCTTATTGAAAAAATAATTTTCCTTAAAAATGAAAGAAAAGAAAATTAGGTAAAAAAGACGACATGATGCTAACTTTTCTTGCTTACACTTAATAGATAATTTTTGGAAATATTTTTGAACAAATAAACCTACCAAAGAATTAGGAACAGAGTGAAGTTAAAATTTAAATAATTTGGATCGAGGAAAGCCCACCCTCTTGGTTACGAGAGGGTATTGGCTTTATTGAATGAAAGATTTCGCTCAATCAACTAGCGGGAGACTAATGGAAGAGTTGCCTAACGAACACGACACAGTACTTTACAACATATACTCGTACGCTACGCTATCGGTGCTAAATGGAAGTACTTAGTGCCATGTGTTTCTTTTTTGGTATTTGTTTTGATTTTGCTTCCACCAAAAGGGGTTTTAAATTCATTTTACAAAAATTTTATTTGCTTCCAGAGCTCCTACCACCCACAGCAGGGTTGACAGAGTGTATTTAGTGTTAAGACACTCTGTTCTCCATTTTCCGCCGAAATCTGAAAGCACTGCGTGTTGAGTGGTAGCCTAGTGGTAGGTTTGCCTCGAAACCAGAGCAAAGTGAAAATATAAATTGTATAAAATATGATCCAATATCTCGTCAATCTATACATAAACTGTGTAATCATGGAAGCGTGTTAAATTGAAAGTGATTATTCATGTCCTCACGCTGTGACTCCACCATTTCGCAGCTATGAATAGTTATATGTGCAAATATCTATGTTTGATTATATGGACCGTTTATTTTGAAACTGGTGTAAGTCCATTTTTGAGAAAAATGAGCTTTCACGTAATTCATGCTTAATTTAATGTAATTTTTTTATATATAACTAGTCCGTGTTTAATTTCTCAAAAAAAACCCATGTTTTGAACAACTTAAAATCGGTCGGTAAATGAAATTGCATAATCATCGACATACTAACCTTTAATTTTCTCGAAACAAAAGAAAATGGACTTACACCACTCTCAAAATAAACGGTCCATATGTTAGACCAACTAGGTCCAAATTTGAAAGTAAATACTTCTCAAATGTTCGTCAAAATACACTAAATATGTTATGGTTATATATTTTTTTCTTAGCTCTGGTATCATGGCACAGCGCGGTGTTAAGTTCCGCTACTCAACACGTAATATTTTAATAATTCGGCTGAAAGTGGGGAACGAAGTGTCTTAACACTAGGTTCCACCTACCTACGCTGCTATATACGGAATACAGCGTGAACTGAAAAAAAAATGTAAAACAACTTTAATACTTTCATTTTCATATATAAAGCCATAAAGAACTAGTACACATAATGGAACCGTTTTGATGAAGCCTCAATGGTTTTCAAAAATGAGAAGGTACTTTTTATGTGCTATTACTAAATAAAGTACCACCCTGCGCCGCGCTAACAATTTATTTCTAACAGAATTTTTGTCATATAGAGATTTTTCCGATATACACCACTATATTTTAGAAGTATATTTTTTATAAAGGTATATTTTATATTTTGGGGAAATTCGATCTACTATCAAGGTATGACATCTGGATAATGCTATTTTTCTTTGTAAATCACACGAAAACTGGCAGGTTATGGTACAATTAGACAAAAACCTTTTATAAAATGTAAATGTAAATAAAAAAATGTTTTGTATTGATATGTAGAATAAAAAGACAAGAAAATGTGTCTCAGATTTCCTATTTTAATTAATTTCCCAACATGATACTAAGGTTGCTTTTGATTTTCTACTAACTTGTAAAGTTAAAATTATTTCATCAAAGGGCAAAACATTTTCCATCGTGATTCTCTGATTGCGTTAACGATTACAAAATGAACTTTCCTTTGAAATTCGTAAAATTTTTGTAGGTAGCCAAAGTGATTTCGATTAAAATGTTGGGTTTTAATTAATTTTAGCTTTTATGAAAAAAATAAACTATTAAGGCGTTTTTTTTATTTTTATTTGTAACTTTCTTTTAATAAATAATAATTGTAATATTTTAAAGAAAATCTTAATAGTTTCATGGATTTTATTATATAAAACATACAATTATTTTTAAAAATACTTATATATTATCTTTTCTTTGCTTGCTCATTGCTTTGCTCCACTCTGTATCCTTCACATAGTAGGGTAGATAGAGGGAACCTAATATTAAGACACTTCGTTCTCATTGAGACATTTTCGTTCCCCACTTTCTGCGGAATTCTGGAGGCATTGCGTGTTGAGTAGCGGTATTCAACGCCGCACTTTGCCGTGAAAATGTGAAAATATTGAATAAAAAATATGAAAAAAAAGTGAAAATATTGAATATATACAACTTGTCGCGTTCACAGCCACGTTAGTGCCTCTGCACCAAAACGGGCCTCAACCTTCTAAATCCAAAATACGTTTTTTTACAGAAGAGAGTAAAAACTGCCTTAAGTGATGAGTGAGTAATCAGTTAAACTTTAAACTATTTGAAATTGGTACTAGATTGTACTGTTATCGACCCAGTGCATTTTATAATTGGACAAGCTACTTTATAATTGGACAACTAGATAGAGATGTAGGTACTTCAAGTAATCACTGTCATGAAAAAACGTTTCTCAAAAAA
Source organism: Heliconius melpomene melpomene (assembly GCA_000313835.2). Taxonomy (NCBI): domain Eukaryota; kingdom Metazoa; phylum Arthropoda; class Insecta; order Lepidoptera; family Nymphalidae; genus Heliconius; species Heliconius melpomene. The sequence continues at coordinate 56,030 of HE671082.1, read as the reverse complement.
ATAGCAATTACAATATCCTGCAATAATGCCGGCGGCATCTATTCGCATTGACAGCGATGTGTAAAAATAAAATATGATCGTTTGCTTGTAATGAAAATTCAACTTCATTACTACGAGAGGCATTCAAAAAGTAAGTTTCCCTATTTTTAAAATGATGTAAAAACCAATTTTTAGGTTAAAAAACGCATATATATTTATTATTTGAAACATAAACTATTTTTCTACATAGTCACCTTCGACTTGGATACATTTTTTATGTCTGTATTGAAGTTTAAGCAAACCTTCCTTAAAAAAAGACGTGTCCTGCACATACTTTGCAGTAACCCAGTTTATCTTTGAAGATTGTAAAGATTGAGGTTCGGCAAATCTCAATATCAGAAGGAATCAATTCAAGAATATCATCAATAGTCAGTCGTCTGTCATCTTCAATGATTTTTTCAACAACTTCGATAGCTTCGTCCGTAGTGTCTGTTTTTGGCCGTACTGCACTCTGTTCATCGTTCACATCTGCTCGTCCCGCACCATTTGCACACTCATACAGTTCTCACCGTAAACTTGCACTAATTTACTTTGAATATGGTTTTAATTTAGTACTTTAGCAGTAAAAAATCGAATAACTGCACGCAATTCAATATTGGACACGTTTTCCAATGGTACCTCCATTGTTGTCAAGCTTAGACTGCTAAAAAAACTATTTTCCGTCATCAATATCGGTGCCGCTCATACCAGCACGCCCAAAACAGAAACTATGTTCAGTGTGAGTCGGCTAGATGGTGTACATTAGAAATGCCAGACCAGCGAAACTTACTTTTTGAATGCCCCTCGTATAATATTGTGAAAAATAATTAAAGATTAAAAATATATGAATGTAGTTAAACACCTCTGTTTTTATGTATAAGCAAAATTACATAAAGTATTAAAGAAAAAAGATTCGAGTTGATTTTGTTATAAATATTGCTTAAATAACAGCATAATATTCTTTTGGAACAGTTCCATATAAGCCGCAATCAATCACACCGGAGGTCAAGTCCATAATAAACAGAAAATCCAGCTATTATCCTTACGGGAAATAACATTTATTGAGCACTTATATTCTACAAATTAGATTATCTGCTGTCGAATTACAAGTGACGAATGACTTTCCTTAACACTATATAAATAAAGTAGAGCTGTCATGGTACAGGGGCACAAGCTTGTGACTGTAAGCGCGACGTTTGCGGGTTCGATTCCTACTCGGGGGAATTAAATATTTACTATTTTCATTTCCTCGCCCTAGCCTCAAGATAAATCCTCGAGAATTTCACAAGTATCTAATTAATTTCTTCATGATCTGATTTCATGAGGTTTCTAGGTTCCCTCTACCTCATGGTAAATAAATAGAATGTATTTCAATTCTCGTATCACTTTAAATTAGATGATTTAATAGTAAAAATATATGTACTTACATATTTTCAATGCTCATCTGCCTTGCTGCCAATATGTCAAGTTCCATTTTCACTCCAAGGAAGGTTCCAGGTTAGTGCTATATTGTCTTGTCAGTGATTTTTTTCTTTTGAATATTTCATAAAAACATTATTACTCTACAATACTACTTTAGTTAGTGGCCGTCATAGCGCGGAAGGAAAGCGACTTAACGGGATTAGTGATAATCTACTCGGGGAAATGAATTATTTTTATTTTACTCAGGTATCAAGATAAAGCGCGGCGTTGAGTTCCTGCACTCAACATGCAATATCTCACAAATTATGCGTAAATTAGGGAAGGGAACTTTAACTTAACGCTTGGTTCCCTCTAAATTGTAATGCTGAAAATAAATGACCCAATATGTAAAACTTTATGTATATTTATTCCGTGAATGTATGTAATTGTCGTTTAAATTAAACATGGTAGGTAAGTAAAGTGCTTTTTAATAACCCCAGGCGTTTATATGTGCATTCAATATGACACATTTATCATTGCCGTCGATAAGTACGCCATCAAATTTTATTGGTGAAATGGTTATTATCAAAATTACATAAAGTAAAAAAAAACAAAATACTGTCGAATTGATAACCATACCTCCTTTTCTTACAGAAGTCGGTTAAAAAGGCGTGTATGTATTGCTCCCAATCCTCACTTAAATAGTAACTAGTATTGGGTTTAAAAAACAATACACATGCAACTTAGTGTTAAGATACTCCGTTACCCGTTCCAGGAAAGGCCCAATTTTCTAGACCTCAACGGAACGGAACGGAGCTCACGCTTTGTCTAGTTACCAGAGCGACGAAATGAAAATAATTAAATTCTCGTTTAATTAACTTACGAATTAATTTACTTAGTAGCCTAGTGAAAAAATAAATAAAATTACGGTAAATATCAACACTTTATTCTATTTTCATTAACTTCTATAGTTTTATATTTTATACATTTTTTATTTACAGTTAAGTTTGATAGAAATAAATGGTACTATTATAGGCGTAGGTCGACGTTACGTTAAAAAGTCAAATAGTTTACATTATATAAGTATATATTAATTTGTTATTTATTTTAATGTTATATTTGAACCGTAAATTTGTAGAAATATTTTTTATTCGTATTACACAGGGCGAATTAGTCGCTTTTTGTAAGCACAGTTAAATAAATGTTGAATAAGAAAACGTTGAAACTTCAAATTTGGGACGAACTGCTACCGCTATACGTGAGATGTAAAGATAATGATTAGCCTACATTTTCTTCTATGTTTGTCTATCCAGAAAAATAAGACGAGTTCTTTTGAAATATAGAACAATATTAACTGTGGCCTTACATATTAAAGTCAATAATTTCATTTAAAGTATAACATAATTCAGCTATACTTGTCTACAGAAAAAATAATATTTCAAAGATTTGAATCCATAAATAAGTAATTAATCAGTCTTTGACAAGGTTATATTTCTAAAATCGATAACCTATTAAATATTATATGAAATTATTAACATAAACATTTAAAGGATAATAGATCTGTTTTAATACATTCAGAATTTTTTTTTTTAAATGTTTAATTCAAATCATCACATATTACTTAGGCACCTATTTCTTGTATACTGTAGAAGTTGAACGAAGAATTATTTTCATTATAAATAGATAAATATATATAATACCATTACGATTTCCAGTATTGTTAATGGCTTATACGTATTGATAATCCTTTCATAGCCTCCATATAGATATTAATCATGTTATCAAACTTAATATGCAAATATATTGAAATCTACAATTTCATTAATATCCAACTTTTACAGCAACAAAGTTTATATAATTACATAATTTATGTATAATGTTTTCGTTAAAACTACATATATTTTGGCCTTTTTGACCTAAAACTAATGTATTATTTACATACATTTATATCTCATAGAAATAATCTTTGGCTATAATAATAAAAACAATTTGAATGGATATGTTACATGAGTTTGTACAATATGAGAGCTGTACGTGGATCCCTTCTTCACCGATAAATATACATTTTTATATCTATACTAAACAAACGTTATTAAAAGGTTAAACTACCGAATACTATATAAAAGTAATAATAGTAAAATCTTGAATATCCAAGCACTATTGGAACCTGTAACAAAAAAAACCTTAATAGTGTATTATTTCTTCGCACTGGTGTCGAGACAAGGGCGGCGTTGTGTTCCGTCACTCAACACGTAATTGAGAATCAAGAGTTCCCTTGGTTCTCCTAGGCCTTAACCATTAGGTTTCCTCTGACTACTCTGCTGTGTGCGGGATAGAGAGTGAAGCTGTTTTAATTTCTTTTATTTATTAATGTGTATAGAGTAAACACTGTTTAATGTTTATAATTTTAATTCCAGCTAAAACATCAGCAACATGCAATTTGCAAATTTATTGGTTTTACAACGTTAGCTACGTTCATAGAATAAATTGACACCGCAAAGTTTGCTCAATTCAATAACACTCACCTACAGCACTATTACGGACGCCCAGCACCGAAGCAACTTCTGGCTGCTCCATATCGAAAATTAGTTCGGCGCGTGCCGCGTACAGGTTGTATATACTTGCTATGCAGGTCAACCTGAGGCTGCCTCGCTTAAATGCCTCGTGGCGAACAACAAATAATACTTCACCTACAGATGGCAGTCTATTATCTGGACCCGACCTCTCAAACCCAACCTTCATATCTTCCTTGGGAGGGCGCCTGATTTCCTCTTTATGGAGGCTTATATAAGTCTCGTCCAAATACTGGATATTACTTTCGTCATGAAATATGTTGAAATTGATATCATCCTCGGCCATTTCTGGCGTAGTCGTTTCAGATTTCGGCGGGGGGTCCCATTTGAACCACTCCGGTAACTCGTGCACAAACGATTCCATATCGATCTGGGAAACATAAGGGAATTAGGAAATGATCATTTTAGGTGGAATAGATTATTTGTTGAGCAAATGGTTATCTTAGATAATGGGTAGTTAGCCAAAAGCTACGACGTTTGCTATTTTGTGATTAATGACTCGCCTACCGAGTGGCCAGAGAAAAAAACTACGACGCTGCCAAAGCAAAAAATACGTAGAATTTGTTCCATACATCTATGTATTACATGCTATTGTCATAAAGTTATTTCACTATTTTTGTATTGGTGCTAATAATATGTAGAGAAAAAATTAAAAATGCTTTATTTTTCAAAAAACTGTATATTGCTAAGTGTTTGTTGTGATCTTCGTTGCTAGCTTGAAGTCATTTCATATTAATACATAGATGTATCTATAAGTGTGTAAGTATATACCCTTGTAATATAAAAGTTACTATTTACTTAATTGACACGTAATGGAGTCCCCGCACGCTAGCCCTCATAACAATATCATTTCCACATTGATGAAGTTTTATTCAGAAAAGAACGCTTTCCATCGTGATATACTTATATTCTATTTCATTATTTTGTTATACATTGTTAGTTGCTCTTGTTACTAGAAATATATCATATTTTTCCAATATTGTTAACAAATTGCGAATAATTCTAAAATTGAACTAATGAACTCCATTCATAATGAACGTAAACAAATTTTCAACTCAGCTTATTTGAATATAAGCTGTTACTTTTAGCAAATACGAATTTAGCAGTTATTTAAGAACTCGATATTTGACCAATATTATTTTCATTTTAGCTTAAGAATTAAAAAATATACATCTATAAATATATAAAATAAAATGTAAGATTTAAGAGAGATGGTCTATTTTAAAAAATCTATTTGTTTAAGCCATACACTTACTTCCTGGCCATTTAGAGCGAATGTAAGATTAGCCGGTGGATGTGATGGCGGTGAGGCGCAGGTGGCGCGCAGCGTCGACCCCACGCCGTACCATGACCGATCAGACACAAGCTTCGGTCCCCATTCTGGAGAATCTGTTAAAAAAAATTAAAACATTTTTCTTTTCATCGAATATTTATTTTGTTCTGTTTTATCATTTTGTTAGAATAGCTATTTAAATTTACAATAAATAATCATAATAATATTTTATTTTAATTTTATCGTCCTAATTTCATGTTGTAAAGCCCTATAGCTACATTTTCCCAACTCAGGTAACCCTGTTACCGTTTAATCAACCTTGTACAATCACATTTAGGTGGTCCCCGTGAAACCTTTATTTTTTAAGCCTGAAACAAATTTAATCAACGAGAAAAATGATAAAAATGAAGCACAACAACGTACGCCAACAACAATCGACGTAAAATTATATTTCTTGTTAAATAATTAATAAGAAATGTGTTTTGCTACTGTGTTATTGCTTGGAAATCCACGTAGACTATTCTTATAAGGTTTGCCAAACTAATCTATCAAACGGAACGTCTAAGTTTAAACCAGCATATCTAGGATACGGAGTTACATAATGAAAACATCGATCTTCGTTGGATTTTAAGAGCCAATACGGTCTACTTTAACTTAACTAACAAGAAACTTTGTGATAGTCTAGTCAAATAAAGTATTATAAACGACTTAAAATGTTCTATATAAAGTAATATTTCTGAATCTTTAATTAATCGCAACAAGAATAAAATATTCTGTTATTTTAACTTACAAATATGATATTTATATACAAAAATCAATAGATTCAACAATATGGAATTATATTTACATTAACTGAAAAATAAAAACCTACCATTTACCTTATATAAAATTAAAATAAATATAGAAAATATAATATATAATAGAAATAGCTACTCAATATTAAATTGACCATTAGTGCTTAAAACGTATTGAAGTAAAATGTGAAATAGCGACTACATTTTTATATAATATTTATTTGGCTTTAGAGCATCGATTTATATTGGCAGGTGAATTTTATTGCAACTGTGAACTAATGCGGGGCAAACCTATGTTCGGCACGTCCGTTTACATTCCTTTTACATTGCTCGGCGTCTAGTTGGGATAAACAATCGCTGCAGATATATTCACTATGAATTGACTTTTGCTATTTCTACTGGAAAATATTTACCTGCATGAACATAGTTTACAGCATAAGAAAGTGTTCGGATATTTTGACCTATATAATTATTGATTGGCGTGGCGTAGTGACATGCGTGAGACTTTAGGTGCGACGGCCGTGGGTTCGATTCCTACTCGGGAAATTAAATAGTTTTCATTTCTTCGGTCTGGTGGCAAGGCAACGCACGGCGTTAAGTTCTGTCCCTCAACACGTAATGCCTTGAGCGGCGGAAAGTGGGGAGAAAGTAGGTTACCTCTACCTATCCTGCTATTTGCGGGATACAACGTAAAACTGAAAAAGAAATCATTATTATAATGCTTTTAGGTTTGTAAAATGATGACGAAAATTCACCTTGTTGTACGTAACTTTTTTTAATGCACCTCGTATTATATAAAAATATAAATTGTAAAAGTTGTAAACGACGCCAATAACCGTAAGCGCTACTACATCTTGGCACACGAAACATTCACATTTTCCTGGAGCTGCCGTGCGGTGCATTGTCTTCGTTAATGGTAGCATCTGTGGTCTTCACATGTATATAACTATAAAATCTAATATATATAATATACAGATTATATACACAGATAATTTAAAAATCTATAATGTTTTTTTTACGTTTATATTTACATTTCTTCGCTCTGGAGTCGAGGCAAAGTTGGCGTTGAGTTTTGCCACTTAACACACAATCCAGAATTCGGCAGAAAGGGGGAAGCGGAAGTGTCTACTAGGTTTCCTCTGCTTACCCTGCTGTGTGCGGGTTAGAGCGTGAAAATGATTTGATTTTTTTAAAAACAACGACAACTCGACCTTACTTTATCAAAGCTTTCCAGACTTATAGCAATATTGTTCTAGCTTGTATGAAGCGACCGTACGGTGTATTGTCTTCGTTAATGGTAACATCTGCGGTCTTCACATGTACTCGTATATACAATCTTATCTATATAATATACAGAATATACAGAGACAATTTAAAAATGTTTTTTTTTAAAACAACACCCGACTTTAACTTATAAAAGCTTTCTAGACTTATAGCAATATTGTTCTCGCTTGTATATACCGACCATAATATGAGATTAGCAATGATATTCCTCATTTAAAACATGGTTAAATGCACTGGAATTGGAAAATATGTATAAGTGGGTATACTTAGTTCCTTGTTATTTGAAACTTGGGAATGAAATATAATTGTAAAAAACCTAAATGCATACGAAGTCACACAAAAAACAAGCTCGATAGTTCATTAAAATTGACAGTCGGGATCCATTTAAATGACAAATGATTAATGCTATTTTTAAATAGGTTTTAAACGATAACCCACTTCACGTATCGATTTTTTTACGTCGATTTATTTTATATATTGACAATTTGGTCTCTGGTTGTCTATCTATAAAAAAAAAACAAGTATCAATAATTTATTAGGATTAATAATCGGGAAACTTACACTTACATAGACTGATAAAAGATAAAAATTACTCCTTTCTTTGCATCAAACAGTTGGGTAAAAAAAAAATTACTCGATTGAGTAGGTAGAATCGATATTGAATTGTATATTTTATTACGACAAATATGTAAGTTTTTATTTTCACAATAAAAAATTATTAAACCTTGGCCTTTTTATGCATATTTATATAAATAATAAATAATAATTGGTACCGTGGAGTACTGCTGCGGTTTCTGGCCGAAGTAATGTTGATGCTAATTGATTATTAAAAATGGATATATATATTTATTGTAATTTCATGTGCATACGTGATTCCCGTATTTTCAAGCATTGATAATTTTGTTTTAAATAATGTTTTTAAAGATTTGTATTTCCAAAAAAAACAAATTTCAAAAGTTTTGTATGATGCAATATTTTCGTTATTGTTCCGTTTGTAGATATATGTAACTAGCGAATTCTAATAACCCATGAAACATGTGTTCAATGAAATATTTTTAAGAGTCTAAATTTCAAATTTTATAAAAATCGGTGGCGATTTAAAGAATTTTTCATACAAACTTTCAACCCCTTATTTGCACCCTTAGAGGGTGGATTCTAGAAAACCATGAAACATATGTTTAATTATATACGTTTAAAAATCTAAATTTCAAATTTTATAAAAATCGGTGCCGATTTATATTTTTTTCCATACAAACTTTGAACCCCTATTTCACCCCTTTAGGGTTAAAATTTTTCAAAATCCCTTCTTAGTGGATGTCCAGATTACGAAAGTAAACTTTTGTCCAAATTTAACGTTTCTACCATCAGCGGTTACGGCTGTGCGTGCGTCTTACCTCAGTCAGTGAGGACCTTTTATATATATAGATATTTGACGGTGTGATTTTAGTTTAATTATATTAATTTTTGAAAAAGTTTCCTTATTTTCATCTATTACTATTTGTTCTCCTTAGTTTCATTTCATAGTAAATACGAGTACATTTGAAATGAAATCATGTCACACAGGAGGGACGTTTTGCGGGGTGAGCGTATCTTGGCATGCGATGTTTCTACAATTTTAGTACTGCTCACGTATTTCTAACATTTGTAATACTATTTGTGGTTTAGTGACAGAGATAGCAAATAGCTTTGGATAAAAGTTATTTTAAAATAGTGAAAACTTACACCTTTTGCTATATATATATATTAAAATTAAAAAATATATTCTTTTCTTTATAAGAGCCAACAAACGAAGAGTTTATTGGTCAGCCATTATCATAAATTACAATGAAGCCTGTCTAGTGAGTTACCTGTTTAACAAAACAGATTGATAGACTATGATAGGGTTAGGCAGTGGTCCGTTCCGTAAACATTAGTGTTATAAATTTATTATCTATAGCCGCGTCGATCATTTGTTTAGTGCATTTTAAGCAGTTTATTTGTACACGTATCCTTAAAAAAAGAAACTATATAAAAAAGGGAATAACAAACATATTTAAAGTTAGAGCTCTAGAGAGCAGAAAGAAGACTCCTAATACTAAAAATAAAGATAACATAACAAGAAATATTCTCCATAAACAACTGGAATAGAAACGATAAAACAGTACAAAATAATAAATCCATATGTCAAGTTAATTGCTTTTTGTTTCAGCTTACCCACTACGTCCAGCGGCGCGGACCGTATTTCCGTGTGGAAGGTGGGAGCGTCCGCCGACACCTCGCACCGGAAGCGACCCGCCATAGCCGGCGTCGCCTCTTGCAGAACTACCCGCCTCGCGCCGGACCGCGATATCTAGTCATTTATTATTTTAATGTTCCCTTTCTCATATTTTATTAC
>HE671082.1:33826-46213 GCA_000313835.2 Heliconius melpomene melpomene | reverse complement strand
TTTTTGTTTTGTATGAAAGCTGCATTCTTCAGAAGTGCTATAGGCTATATAACATTACATTACACATATATACTAATAAATTAAAGTACTTTCTAATTTGACATGCAATTTATTCTGCCATGTTAATAACAACCGTCGTCGCTACGCGACCGCGTTCGTTACCTCGTCATTTTGATATTCATCCTTATGAAAATAAATATAATAGTCACTTTTAGCATTTCATCTAGATTGAAATTATATTTCAATAGAAATTATATTCTTATATTTCAAGCAAGCGTAGCCGCGTCCCGGTCCGCTAGTGTAATAATATAATGTCTATTCTTAGAATATCAACAATATCGTACATATATATTATACTTTTAATAATTTCTTAAATATTTTCATATATATAAATATACCTACGTTATCAATAAAAATGACAAGCTATGTACAAAAAAATGTAATTGAATTTAACTAAATACTTGGATCTCATCCAACTGGCAATTCATTGTATCGATGATGAGTTCTGTTGACATTTTAATGAAATATATAAGACTTCTCTTGTTTTTATGTCAAACGGCCATAGGTTAACAGTATAAAGATAACGTTGAATAAATATTAAACAGATTCTTAGTATCTCCTTTACAATAGTTTGTCTTGCCGAAGAAATATGTGTTATTCATAATTTTTGGTGCTAGTATAATAAATAAAAAATGGCCGAGGCCAGTCTTGGCAAAGGGGTACAAGAATGTGACTTTAAGCACGACTGGTTGTAGGTTCGATTCCCACTCGAGGAAATTAAATATTTAATATTTTCATTTTCTTCGCTCTAGTGTAGGGGCAAAAGCGCCGCTTTGCATTAATATAACTCTTATAGGAAATCTTCAAAAACATTACTAATACCTAATACTATTTATATTCATTGCTAAATAATTTTCTGCAACATTTATTTTGAAATGAATATCAATAAGTTGTAAATTAAAGTAAAAAGATTGCACAAGGAAGCAATAAAATTACTTTAAAAGCTGTTGTAAAATTTTATCGTAAGAGTGTTTCGGTTTAAGTAACTGTAAAAATTTATAACGCACATGAAACTTGTAAAGTTTTATTATGTTGGTACTTGTGATTAAAAGTATCTAATATTTAATAAGAGTTAATATTTTTTTTCAAGCTTCATGCTAATTTCCCGCATTTCGCAAGGAGGGCAGAGAGAACTTAGTGTAAAGTCACTCATCGCCATTTTCTTTTAATATTTATGTTTTTAAAATTTTACATAAAAATATCTTTTCAATGTAATTCGAAAATAAAAAAAAAATGAAGCAATTTTGCATATAATAATTTGTGTATAAAAGTAGTACTATACAAAAATAGCTTTTAGTAATAGTTAGTTAGTTTTTAAATAGCTTTTAGTATAGTTCAATTAAAAAAAATATAATATCATCGAGAGAACAAAATGATAATAACAATCGCCTACAGATTTAATAGGATAATACAATGTAAAATGCACACGCGACTGGCGCGATGTACGGAATCACGAATATTTCCACCCGTCACCAGAACGTACCGAAATCAAATTCGACGCATGATTGACTTCAGTAATTTAATATATTCACTGAATAATTTTCTGTCCGACAGTAAAAATAGGTTGCGATGAACTAAACAAAAATGTTGGAATAATCAATATCTATTTAATTTGTATGTTTAACAACTACATTACCAACATCTAGAATGTTTTCAAGCTTCATTATATAGCGGGATAGAGGAAGCGTAGACTTAAGACATTCCGCTCTCCACTTTCCGCCGAATTTTGGAAGCATTCCATGTTGAGTGGCGGAACTTAACGCCGCGCTTTCCTTCAACACCAAAACGCAGAAATAAAAATAATAAATATTTCATTTTTTTGAGTGAGAATCGAACCTACAACAGCTTTACGCTAGTGCCACTGCGCCACTACTGGCCTCAACACCTAGTTAAGTAAAATAAATAACGATAATCGAACGACAATAACGATTACCGTTTCAATAGTATTTGTTAATTACATAGTTAAATTCTAACTTAACTCCAGTGACCCGACATAAACAAAGCAATATATTTTTTATTTCATTATTCAAATGTCTGTCCCGCTTGTCACCGCCGACAAAATGAGATCCTTTCGCCCAATTGTGAGAATATTTCGCTTCATTCCATTATTTTGAATGGGGGGCGCTCATTCGTTACTTTAGTCGTGTCTTGTAAAGCGGAAATTTTAGTAAAGCTTAGCTTGGATTACGCAATTTTATGCAAAATCTCATCCTTACTTGTTTAACGCTAATGCAATTATTTTTTTTATAATTTCACTTGTTAGTAATTTATTTCTTTTAAATTTCATAAAAAAATCAACTGTATCTCGCAAACGGCAGGATAGGCAGAAAGAACCAAGAGTTAAGACACTCCGCCTCCCTACTTTCCGCCGATTTCTAGAGCCATTGCGAGTTTAATGGCGAAATTTCGACACCAGAGCGAAGAAATGAAAGTAGAAATTTAAATACATATTTCATTTCCCCGAATAGGGATCGAACTAACAACCAGTCGCGTTTGCACCACTGCGCCACGACTGCCGCAATATTTCTTGTCAGTCTGAAATATTATATTATAAATGCAACCGTATTTTTTTGTAGGCAAAATAATATTTAATTAAAAATCGAATCAATTTTTTTACGCAACGGCACTCAAAACCGCGCCCTATTGCACTTTAAAATGATTGCACTTAAAAGCTACAAATCCATAACAGCGTTTACTTTTTGGAATAGTTCAGTTTTAAATTAATTCATGTTAATTCATTGAAATTGATGATAACAAATACAATTTGTGAAGCTTGTGAGTTATTCCGTTCAATCAACTGAAAATTGTACATAAGAACTTTTTTAAATATAAATAATTTTATATTTCTTTAAAGTATGTCTACATCATATAAGGTGAAAGCAAATAATATTAAGAAAATAAATAATGAATAGATGTATACTTAGAATCTGGCAACTAATCTATATATATAAAAGGACTTGTCCTCACTGACTGAGGTAAGACGCAAGCACAGCCGTAACCGCTGTGCGTAGAAACGTGAAATTTGGACAGATGTTTACTTTCGTAATCTGGACATCCACTAAGAAGGGATTTTGGAAAATTTTAACCCTAAAGGGGCGAAATAGGGGTTGAAAGTTAGTATGGAAAAAAAATTAAATCGACACCGATTCTTATAAAATTTGAAATTCAGACTCTTAAAAGTATTTAATTGAACACGTGTTTCATGGTTTTCTAGAATTCTTTCCATAAGGGTGCAAATAAGGGGTTGAAAGTTTGTATGGAAAAATTCTTAAATCGCCACTGATTTTTATAAAATTTTAAATTTAAACTCTTAAAAATATTTCATTGAACACATGTTTCATGGTTTATTAGAATTCACCCCTAAATACGTAAGCGAAGCTGCGCGCGTCCGCTAGTTATTTATATGTCTAGATGAATTTAAACGTTCGTGACATTTATGCCTTCGAGGAGATTATGTCAGTAGCAATAATTAACAATTATATCTTGGTTGCTATAATATAATCTTTGTATGTACATATTGGTTGCTCTTATCTGTTCCTATTTAATAACTATTTATGACCTGTTTATAAATTATAAATTTACTGTTTATTGACTATAGTTGTAAAATGTATGTACAGTATACTAAATTATGTTAACCAATATCACATAGGTCTGCCACTCAACACCTAATGCCTCCAGAATTCGGCGGAAAGCGGGGAACGGAGTATCTTAACACTAAGTTCCACCTGCCGTGTTTATTTATTTACTTGTTTCTTAAAATGTCCAAATAATTAAAATAACACAAATATCTTATTATTCCCCGCAACGAGACCTCATTTGCTTGTTTTGTAAATATATATGAAAACAAATTAGGTAGTATTGTATAATGTAAAGTGCTCATTTTATTTTATTTTATTTCAACCAATAAATACAATAAATATGCCTAACAATTAGTAGTTTGTTGTGGAAAAATTCAGCAATTTATATATCGATACTTCTAATCAAGTGGTGGGTATTCAAATCTAATTAATTTGACCTGGCTTTGTAACTAGTTTCATTTGTGAACAAAATGGTCCTTTGTAGTGGTTTTCCAAATTGAAAGATTTTTCTTTTTTACGAGCTTTTATTTAATATTTTAATCCTATCGAGTTTGGGCTATATACTCTGTTGATATATACTCTGAGTAAACATTGTAATCAGGGCCTCATAATTTTTTACTTTTTAGTTAATAAAAAAAAAGCTTGTGTTAAATTGTTTTTACAATCTTTTACTTATTTAAGAAATACATTTTATTATTAATAAGATATGTATGCGAATATTTGAAAATATTCTCTATGAATTGCGTACGGAGTTACATTATGCTAATAAGAACTTCCTATTGCTGAAGTTTCTTTATTGTGATTGAAACTTAAGTGATGATTTGTGAAACAAAGGAGATGGTAATTAATATTTAAAGCAACGCTCCTTCATCTAAATTGTGGGTTTATTTGGTGAATATTAAGTAACTCGGTCCGACCGACAATAATATTGTTCTTTAATGCCGTCTAAATTAACTCTTCTGGTATTTTTTATAATTATAATAATTTTAATTCGGTAATTAATGTTCTAAGTATATGTTATTACTATGAACGGACACTAAAAATGCCTAAAAATTTATATTTTAATTGTGCTTCACGTGAAATATCCACTAATATCCTATGTAAATATACAATGAAGGACTTTGTATTAATTCGTCGTTATTCTAACTGATATAATATAAAAACAGTACGATAATTGTAATCATAATAAAATATTAATAAATATTACTCATATATTTGTTTTTGATTAACGAAATTCAATAGATAATAGGTAAGTAGATTCTTTGAAAAATTACATTAGGTTATGAGAAAATAATATACATACGAGTTATATTATTTATATATGTTATATATGTACTTAAATGTTTCAGATTTTCATCTTATTCACATATAAAAGTAGAAATCTTAATTAAAGTTTTGCGTGTAATATTCAAATGTTACTGGGAAAGCATTTAAAATTGCTTTTAAATGACATATTAACCGAGTTTTTATTCCAATGTGGTTTATTTTAAGTGCCTTTGAAATTGTAAGGAAATTACATAAAATTCTTTCTTTTCATTGTAGCTTAGACTTTATTGTTTTTATTGTTTGTATAATATAGGCCAGTCGCGACGCAGGGTCACAAAGTGTGACTGTAAACACGATAGATTGTGGGTTCGATTCCCACTCGAGGTAAAGAAATATATTTAAATTTTTCGAGGCAAAGCGCAACGTTTATTTCACCACTCTACATACAATGCCTCAGGATTCTGCGAAATATGGGAGACAGAGTGTCTTAACACTAGGTTCCCTCTGCCTACGCTGCTGGGTGCGAGTTATAGCGTCACGCAACAATTGTAGAGCCGGAATTCATTAATATGAATAGCACTATTATCTAATTTCTAAAATTATCGATTAATAAATTATATCTAATATAAAACAAGAAACTTACCCATTCCCCAAAAAGCAGTAGCTATAAACGCCACGAAGATGCGGCTCCCAGTCGACAGAATCACCTCCATGCCACCTGATACTCGATACCTCCAACGTCTCATATAGCACTTTGTTTAACTTTAATCTTCGTTACAGTCGTTCAAACACTTTGATCTACGAGGAGTGTACGGGTAGTTCGGTACATACACACACACATCTTATTACGCCAGCTCTCTCGTGTACCTGAAAAGCAAACACTAAGGTTAGTGCCTATTAACTTTCAGCGGAAATAGAAATATTTTTTCAAATCAGCAAATTAGCTTTTAATAGTACTGAAACTTTTGATTTATTTACGATAGAACTTGTTATGTGATATTATATAAAAAGATAGATATATAGAAGTGTAAAAAGATTTGTTGGGAAAACTTTAAGAAAAATCATTTCTACTTTGTATGGGTATCGGCCTCATAAGTATTCCGACAAGAAAAGTTTAGATATCCGCAATTCAAGTTTTTCCCTGTGAAAGTTATCAGAAGTTTATCCGATTATTCCTTTGACATTAATAAATAATAAGTGATTCACAAAAAATATTTATATGTCACAAATATTTATATTACTCAATAGTTTGGATCACTTTTACAAAAATAGATTTTTTCTTCTTTTAGATATTATTTCTTCAATTCTATTTCAACATTATCTATGGTCCTACTATTGTTGTATTAGCTGATTAAATGATACAAATTTTTACTCTGCTGTTTATTTAGTAGAGCTTTGGAGTTGACTCTGGTAGGTACAGTCGGTATTGAAACAGTCGGCATCTCTCAGAGATGAAAGTGAGATGAAACGTCTCCCGGTCCAGCTGTCGCCAATCGCATCCGAGCAATCTCAATGACACGCTTTTGTCTGTTTGCATTTTTTGGAGCCTCGGCCTTTCTCAGCTCTTATCATATTGACACAGCGGGAATGTAATCCTTTACTTAGTCTGCCCTTTTCAATCTCGAGGTCTCAAGATGAACTCGAAAACAATCAATGCTAATATTTTTAATCAAAAAATGTTATAAGATGGAATTCACGCCTTAATAATTTTCGTCGGCAAGCCCGCTGGTTTAAAGGGCTTTCAGTGTAATGCTTCTGAAAACAATTTTAAATTGAACGAGCCGATAAAGTGGAGCGAAGGAATGGCGGCGTGAGAACATGATACCGATATTCATTTTCGTCACCTCCGTAATGAGACTTATTTTAGTCTAAGTAAAATGTTAATTTTAATAAGCTGCTTAATTGGTTGGTCTATAAATGTTATATACATTACATGCGCAAGTAAGAATATTTTAATTATGTTATATTATAACTAGTGGACCCGGACGCGGCTACGCCTGCTTTAACTATAAGAATATTTTCGCGTCGGTCATACTGTGCCGCCCGTAGGCTAGGTCATTTCGAATCAGTCACATCTCCTTAATTATTTATTAGAATGTTATACAGTAAACTATAATTTCAATCTAGATAAAATGCTAAAAGTGATTATTACATTTATTTTCATAAGGATGAATATCAAAACGTCGCGGTAACGGTTGCGTAGCGACGCGACGGTTGTTATTAACATGGCAGAATAAATTGCATGTCAAATTAGAAAGTACTTTTAAATATATTAGTACTAGCGACCCTCTTGCGGCTTCGCCCGCTTTAACTATTGGATTATTCATATAATGTATGTTTGCAAAGCACTTAAGATAATGTGAAAATTAATTAAACCCTAATGCAAGCTGCATTTTTTTAGTTTCAATAAGGATTTTCCAATTGTTTTACACAGCAAGGATTTTTTAGTAGGTAGCGTAATTTTAAATCTGTGCTACTAATCTTTTCAAGTACTTATTAAAATATATTTAAATGACTATTTTTAGATAGTTAAATCACTATTTTTAAACGGAAGAAATTAGAAACAAAAACCTACCTACTAATAAGTTATTAGTAATAACTACTACAAAAAATATGAAACCAAATATATCGCGCTGAAATAATACATTCAACTCGAATTATCCAATACGTGCAAACGATGAAATTGAAACATTCTGTCCCTGATGAAAAGCAAGCACTACGTGGCTGCCTGTGAGGAAAATTAAAGAGAATGCATCGGCCAGGAATCAAACCCGGGCCGCCCGCGTGGCAGGCGAGCATTCTACCACTGAACCACCGATGCGTGTGAGGCAGGCGACGCGGCGGACGCATGGCGAGTGGCGAGCCGTTTCGCAGCAAGGATTTTTTGATATTGTAACAACTTCTAAAGTACTTATTAAAATGAAAAACAGTAAAAGACAGTTTTGGTCTACATTAAATGACCAACGTAACTAATGTACTGTACTGTATTTTAAAGGATAAGGATTAGTACCATTATGGAAAAATATCCCTCACAATAAAAAATATATTGAAATTACTATTTTTAGACAGAAATATGATCACTACACGTTATCCTTAAAAGATAAAAATATGCTCTCGCGGACTTTTTTGTAGATCTTATTAAGAGGAACAATACTCCAGTACATTTTTTTCATGCAGTACTTACCATTAAAGCAGCGCATGCGCGAAAGTGTCTCAACGGGTAGGACTTTATACATATTTATCGTATTTATGTTAATTTACATAAGAATGTACAAATAATAAACTATATATAAACCTTCTACGAAAAATACTCAACGTAATGGTGAAAACTGCATAAAAATCCATTGGGTGGTTTAGAAGAAGAAGAGTTAGAAACAACAGACAGACACGAAAAGCGACTTTGTTTTATAAGATATAGGATATATGTTTAATGTAATGTTATATAGCCTATAGCACTTCTGAAGAATGCAGCTTTCATACAAAACAAAAACAATGTAAATCGGACCAGTAGACCCAGAGATCTTAGCGTTCAAACAAACAAACAAACAAACAAACTCTTCCGCTTTATTATATTAGTATAGATAAGTCGTCGTGCTATCTTTTTGTATGTCAAATTTCTATTGTTGTCAAATGTCCATTAAACATTTGGATAATATCATTGGCTGTCAATACATTACACACAGTGATAAGACCCGTATTACAAACGAGTGTGAGTGTGGCTCGCGCACGAACGGTTCCGTACCATTATCTACAAAAACCGCAAAATCACGCTTATTGTATGGAAGCTTTCCTTATACATTTGTTTTTTTAGTATTTGTTGTTATAATGACAACATAAATACATCCTCTTTAAAAATTCTACTGTCTTGGTTCATGAGATTCAGCCTGGTGATAGACGTACAGACAGACAAAGGAGTCTTAGTAATAGGATCCTGTGTTTTAAACCATAAGCCCTAAAAATAACAGTATTTTTAAAAGTTCTTGTGGGTAGATGCTACAAAAGTCATTAGAATAAACAAAATTAAATTAAGTAAATACATAAAAAAATCTTCCTAGAAAAAGTCTGGTAAGATTCTATGTTTAATTTCTTATCAGCATTTTCTCTAGAGTAAAATATATTTTTTATTTTACTCTTTGTTATCTCCTTTCTTGTTTAATTGAGTTTTTGTATATTTAAACAGTGTTTAGGCTCAAAAGAGTTTATACCTATTAAAAACGTTCATCGTTTGGCCATCTGGTAAAGGATTATTTTTTAAACCGAAATCTATATTCTCGATCTGTCGATCTCGATTGCTAGAACCTGTTTACTAATATATTGTATTAAAGCAAATATAAGAAAATAGTATTATCATTTAGTGGAATTTTATAAATGAATTTGATTGCTAACTATTGAACGAACATATGCCTGTTTCTCTATGACGACGTGTCCTGCGCTTACAGTCTCACACTGCCAGGGGCGTTCAGTGACTATGACCGTCGCTCTCTCTGGTACGAGATCTATCCAAGAAATGTCTTCCAGAGAAAGAATATTTTCAGTTCTAAAAATATTTTTTTGTTAATTTCTGCCTAAAAAATATTTTAACAAGACTAACGTTGATTGAGGCCTCGCTTTTGTCTGATTAAAAAGGAAAGCTAAAACAACCTTTGTATAGTTGCCTAATGGAAGGAAAATGCTGTCTCATTATTTTCGAACCATTTTAAGCAATTTAATACAAGTAAGTAAAATTTACTATGCGTACGGCAAATAATTGTATCTGATTTTAGATAAATTATACCTAATTTCTACAAACAATGACAGTAGAATATTTGCTTTATTTACATATAAAATTTATATATAATTATGTGTTGTGAAACATAATATTGCTGCTTAAGAGTGGATGTTTTGTGTATTATTATAATAATATATAATTAAGTACATGTCGAGGTCCTTGTGGTTCAGTGGCACAAGCGTGCGACTGTTCACGCGACGGTTGTGGATTCCACCTCCGTTTGGGAATTAAATAATTAATATTTTAATTTCCTCGCTGTGGAAACGAAGCAAAGTGCGGCGTTGAGTTACACCACTCGACAGGCAATGCCTCGAGTTGAAATGACTTAATGGGAACGAAGTATCTTAAGGTTTTCTCTAACTACCCTACTATGTGTGGAATACAGCATAAAGCTAAAAATACGTAGATGTCAGAATATTTAAAACTCCATTATACACTCACAGGAAGAGTTAAACCGAAGTCTAAGGGACTTTTACTAGAAGTTTTAAAATATTGTGGAGCAGCATGTACTCTTTATCCAGGAAAATCCGTGGAGTCGGGATTTACGCGAGAAAACCCGTATTTAATAACCAATTACCTCCAGATAGATATGAAATAACCAAACATTTTTCTATTAAATACGAGAATTTCTGTGAGAAAACGGAATAAATACAATTTATTTAATGTATGGCAGTATAGATATCCATACTAAAATAACCAACCAATTTCCCACATATATGTATCTTATCGTAAAGTTGAAGAGGCCACAACGGCGTGCGTGCCGCTAAACTCTAAATAAATGTACAATTAATTAGTTATAAGTATCTATCTATATACAAAATTAATATTATTACCTTAATTAGAGAGTATGTGATATTTTTTAGTTCTATAAATGTTATATCATAAATAATATATCATATATTAAATCAAGAAAGTAATTCAAATGAGAAAATAAATAACTCTGTAGCACGTGCAGACGAAGCCGCGAGCGGGTTGCTAGTTATACTATACAACTTTATAACACATAATTTTTTACTTCCTGCTCATTAAGCTCAGTTAATAACTGTACTTCTAAATATAAGCTACATATAATCTATGTACAGATGTGTAAAGTCAATGGAATTAACCCAAAACACATGTACGTAAGCACCCAGTACTAAAACACGCTGGCATATCATCTCGTTAGAAAATATAGAACACGGTGCAAAGCGCTCAGCGAAATGTGTTTCATTGCTCTTTGTGTTGCCTCCTTTTGTTCAGTGATCTACCCTTAGGCCAGGAGTAGTTTAGTCCGTATTCACAATATTTGCGTTCCAACCAAGTAGGTACCAAGCATCAGTTGGCGAAATGTCGTTATGAGCTGCAAATTTTATATGACAGGACGGTTTTTATACGTAAAACTAAGGTGTGACATTGTTTCGAAAATGTGTTTTAGTTATATTTCCAAATAGAATTTAATATTTTAACGTCATACTAACAAGAGACAAAATGAATGTGTTTAATTAAATAGTTTTAGTGACATAATATGTATATTATGTAAATTTCTACGTTCTGATCAAACAAATAGGAAAAGCTTGATAATCTACTGGTGCAAGGTAGAGGTGAGCGGTATGTCATACTCCAAATGGAAGTAAATTGAAGAAAATGGCACAGCCGAAAATATAACCTCTGCCTTTGACAAAATATACAACAAAATATATTTAGATATTTTTTTGCTAGAAAGATTGCCTTAATCTGGGCCATTCGCCATAATTACTTTGTTCCAATTTGAAGGGCAAGCGTGACACTAACGAATTTGTTGCCTTCTCATCAGTTGGCTAGCATTAATAACTTGTGATTTTTCATAACGTAATACTTTATTTTAGCTTCAAGTTGTATCTTACATATATCAGTGTAGGCAGAGGAAATTTAATTATAAGACATTCCGTTTCACACTTTCCGCCGATATTTCGAGACATTGCGTGTAGAGTGACGGAATTGATTACCGCTTGTCTCGTCATCAGAGGGAAGAAATTATAATATTAAATAATTCGTTTCCCCGAGTGACAATCGAATCTACAACCGTCTCACATACTACCATTTTACTACGACACCAATTTTCATGTGATAACTGTTTTCAATTATAATCTAGTATCTTATTCGAAGTTTCTTTTATTAATAAAGAAAGTCGTATTTCAGGATTTAGGTTCCATCCAGCATAGGCGATATCAATATGTAACATGTGTTCAGAAAAAACGCGACCACTACATGTAGTACTTAGGCACTATACCTTTTAAGCATAGCATACATATAATCTTTAGTATACATATATCCCAGAAAAAGAAGAGAACACATATCTATCTAGTTAGCTTTATGAAAATGAATATTCATAAACCTAACTCCAATGTATTTACTTTCAAGAATTTTCGATGAGAAGAATGAATTATAAACGTATCGAATAAAAAGTTGTAACTTGAGGGCTGTTTCAGACTAAATGTTTTTTCAATCAATAAAAACCTTTTGAAAGTATTCACTTTGGAATCCAAGAAACGTTTAATCAAAGTAGTCTAAAGGGAAAAGTGAATATAATTGGAGTTTTCAGTTCTCCACCAATATTTTGGAAAGACATTTTTCAATTTAATTATCATGCCTCTGGGCAATTCACAGCCCAGATAATTTTTATTTATGAAAAAATTGTAAATGAAAACGTAAGCCTTTATATCCAATGAAAATACTCGAATAATGGAGGTTAAGAAA
>HE671082.1:0-30998 GCA_000313835.2 Heliconius melpomene melpomene | reverse complement strand
AATTATAATCTAGTATCTTATTCGAAGTTTCTTTTATTAATAAAGAAAGTCGTATTTCAGGATTTAGGTTCCAGCATAGGCAATATCAATATGTAACATGTGTTCAGAAAAAACGCGACCACTACATGTAGTACTTAGGCACTATACCTTTTAAGCATAGCATACATATAATCTTTAGTATACATATATCCCAGAAAAAAAAGAGAACACATATCTATCTAGTTAGCTTTATGAAAATGAATATTCATAAACCTAACTCCAAGAATGTATTTACTTTCAAGAATTTTCGATGAGAGGAATGAATTATAAACGTATCGAATAAAAAGTTGTAACTTGAGGGCTGTTTCAGACTAAATGTTTTTTCAATCAATAAAAACCTTTTGAAAGTATTCACTTTGGAATCCAAGAAACGTTTAATCAAAGTAGTCTAAAGGGAAAAGTGAATATAATTGGAGTTTTCAGTTCTCCACCAATATTTTGGAAAGACATTTTTCAATTTAATTATCATGCCTCTGGGCAATTCACATCCCAGATAATTTTTATTTATGAAAAAATTGTAAATGAAAAAGTAAGCCTTTATATCCAATGAAAATACTCGAATAATGGAGGTTAAGAAATATAAAAGTGTTTAAAAATTTTAACAAGATTTATTTTTTCTTTTTTTGTAGCGTTCGTACTGTATTCAGGTATATTGTAAAGATTTTTAATATAAGCAATTTTAGTTTTAGTATTCACAAGCGGGCTTTTAAGTGATGTAAATCTGTTATATATACATATATGTTGTACATTTTTATTTCACATAAAAGGAATTAAAAAATACAAAATTAATTTGTTGATTTACAAGGGTTATTTCTATAAGATATCCTCTTCCAGCCAAAGAAAGAAAATAAGAAATAAAATTATTATAGACAAACTTGACATATCGTAAAAAAAGAATTAGACATTGTGTGACACAATGTGTGTGCTTGTATGTACATATGTAACTTTGACAGGTTTTCCTCCGTGGAGCGGCTTTGAGGGCTAGACTGTGATGGTCGATTGATTGACCGGTCTTGACGGACAACACTTGATCTTCAGTTTATCCTATTTATGGAATGTATAAACATTCCATCACAATCATTGGACGTTATATGCAATGTACGGACATTATATGTATATAATTATAATTGTTTCCCTTGTCTAGCCCTCATCCACTTTATATTTATTTTATACTAGTGACCCAAACATGGCTTCGTCCGCTTAATATTATTGTCATTATAATCAAATTATACAAAAACTATATATAATTTGTAGTCCATATGTAGTTTGATATGTAGGATATCTTCCTGTAAAGTTTCATCTAAACCTAAGTAGTTTTTACGTGAAAATTTTCTTTCATAATTTTATATTTATAATATGAGTAGAAATGTAATCCTCGAACAGTCGTTATATAGAAGAGAGCATAAGGTCTGTCAAATGAAAAAAGAAGTCTATTGTACTAAAATTATCTTGCAGAATTAGATAAATATTAGATAGAAAGTATAGTTATATAAACAACAACAAAAAAAATTGCGATAGCATTGTAGATAATCCTTATCATAGTACAGAAGCCACAAACAAGAGTATCCACTACAGTCATGGTATGTGACAAGTTAGGTGGACCATGAGCGTCAGAGTATGCCACCAGACCACCAGACCACAATAACCACACTGTAATTAAAAAATGCACAGTCACCCACACAATGTAGTTGTCATATACCAACCAGTACGTCACGTCAGAAAATAACTATTACAAATACTTTATATTCTTATTCATTTAAAACATGTATTTACATTAAATAAAGTGAATAAATTTATTTAATTAAAACGAGGCCCCGTTCAATGCTGTCTAACTAGATCACACATACGGGTACTTAACATTTATACCTGTATTTAGTATCCAAATTATAAGCAAATATACAGGATTTTTAGATATGATGTATGACAGTTTTTACTTTTAGGGCGTAGTCTCGAAAGCACATAATTAAATGAGAGCTAAAATAAGTCAAATCTAAAAAAATAAAAGAATAACACCAATTTGGTAATCATCGAAAGATGACGAATGTTTAAAGTATTTTTTTTTGGTATAACATTTTGAGAAAATATAAATTGTAATATATCAAAACATGCATATTACATTAAAATTAGTGACATTTCTTCTGTTTTGTCACAAAAATTTAACGCTTTTCTACCCTGTCACCCAATAAACTAAAAACTACAATGTTCAGACGGCTCCATGTTACGTAATTAAATGGGACCTGTGCTAGTCAACGAAAACCAAAAAATACCGAAAAACGCTGAAAAATCCCGGAAAATAATTGTTTTCGTGCATTTTATTGCACACGTAAAGAAAATGAAAACATAATTTCTGCGCTCGGGTGTCGAAGGAAAGATTAGCGTTAAGTTCCACCACGCAACACGCCATGCCACTAGAATTCTCGAGTAATAGGGAACGCCGTGTCTGAACACTACGTTCCCTCTGCCTCTCCTGTGAGCGGGATACAACTTGACTATAAAAAAATGATATAAAGCTATATTATTTTGGATGATCAATATGTTGAAAACGGTAAAAGTTGAGACCATGCCTTATGGGGCAAAATTAGTTGGGAATGACCACCTATATAACCTGTTA
The DNA here is from genome assembly GCA_000313835.2 of Heliconius melpomene melpomene. Classification (NCBI taxonomy): domain Eukaryota; kingdom Metazoa; phylum Arthropoda; class Insecta; order Lepidoptera; family Nymphalidae; genus Heliconius; species Heliconius melpomene. The sequence goes on along the minus strand of HE671082.1, from coordinate 28,348 downwards.
CAATTTGTATATCGATCTATTAATCATTCCTGTATCCCGCACTCGAATATATGAGAAAACATGTGAATATATGTGAATATATGAGAAATTATGCAACCATGTCATGAATATTCATGAAAGTTAGATAAAAAAAGAGATCTAACGATAATGAACATTATCAAAAGAATACTTAAGGTTTGTATAGTTGCTGTGATGCGGCGAATGAAAATGGGCACAGGAAAAGCTAAACGCATAGAATTTGTGCAGCCTGTCATTTTGTACGAAAAAGAAATATAAATGTTCACCACTACACTGCACGCAATTTGTTTTCATTCAAAGCTAGTTTAACAGTTATGTATTTTATAGTTTAAAATATACTACCTATTTTTTATTAAAATATGCATTTAACTTAACAATTAACATATACATATAAACAGTTCCTTACCGTAATATAATATATTTTTTTATATTCTTACATAATATAGTTTAAATTCATGAATATTATATTAACAATACCTTGATTCAGATGTTATAAATAAGCTATGAAATATATTAGTTTTATCGTCATGTACCATCGGGTAGGCGGAGTGTAAAATCACTCTATTGTCGTCTTGTTGTTTTTAAAAATATTATATTAATATTATATATTAATATTATATATTAAGTACATATATAATATGCAAGTCCACATTTTGATATAGTGGGTAATCTACGAAAGGACGGCTTAAACCGCTATGAAAACCAAACTGACAATTAGCCCAGAGATTGTTAATATGACGTAACGTCTAGTAGGAAAAAGCTTTTTAGAAATTAAAACTCTAGAGGATGAAAAAGAAGATATTTCATAAAAACCTGCCACCTTTTTGTGAAAATCATTATTTATTATGAAGATGAATTGTTTGTTAACTTATATACCTACATTTATATATATTTATATGAATTAAAAATGTTATTTAGTATTTTAGCAAGAAATATACTAAAAATAAAATAAAATGTAATTTTTATTCGCTCATCTCACGTTTTTTTTTAGGTATAATATATACTTTACGAAATTTCGAAACTATTTTAAATGACTGTAAAATATTTAGTTATATTTTTTTTGTACAAAGTATAAAATTCTGATTGATGATCAAAGCACCACACTTCAGCTATCAATATTTATTTTTTTTTTAGATTTAAAAATATTTTTGTACAGAAACATTTCTATATTTCAAAGTTTAAAAGGTATACGTTAAAGGCTAAAAAAATCTTAGACAAAAAGGTCAACAAAAATTTGTCGTATATAAGTAAACCTACATTTAAAAATAAATATAAAATAGCTCTATGGAAGTTTCTGTCGGATGTTTCACATAAATATCGGAATATGTTTATAAAAAATAGAAATATTAACCTTCGAAAAATTAAATATTTAATAAATATTATGTTTAACATTACAATAACAATCTTAATTAAATATAGTAGAAATATAAAGTCACAACTTACGAAATATTATGGCAATCACATTCCCGCCAGGATCCCGATCACTTAAAAATAATTAAGTTCTTAACCAATTTTAAATACAAAGTATGTACCTAACACATTTCCCTAAAATTAGTTAACCGGATAAATTAATTACCTACACCAAATTTTTTACATTAAAAGTTTTTTTACACACAAAAAATATATTTTCCAAAGCTTATTCCATTATTATAAAAAAAATAGGGTGTTATTAAACTTAATTCGTTTGTTTTGAAATCGATTTGTCGTATATTAATGAAAGTGTCCCGGTACAGGAGGTTAGGCGTTCAGAACAGGCGGGTTCTCTCACGGTACTAACGCAGCTCCGCGGCCCGCGCTGCGCCCCGCCGTCGCCCGCCCGTACCAAACTCCGGCGGCTAAGCCGAAGCTTCCCTAGATTGTGTGGCCTTAGTGAACATTAATTACACCCAACTTAGTCTGATTAAACCTTGAGGAATTATCTGGATTGACAAAATTAACTTTTAACGTAGATTTATGTCATTTTCGGCTCCGATGGCAATGCAAATCGAGTTAGAACTCTAAGTAGATACTTAAAGTTCTAATTTAATTTTCGTTCAGAATCAAATTATAATAAAATTATTAAATAAGATGAATAATAAAAGTTTTACTAAGTTCTTTTGAAATATATTAAGGTGTGAAGTAACTCTGAAAGATACTATACATTTAAATTACTTTCATACTGCCACATTATTTTATTAGAAACTTCTTTTTACAACCGTATTTCGTGATATGTACGTTTCTTATGTAAATTGATAAATTCTATAATTTTATTTGGTTCCGCTATACCCTTCAAGGACAAGATTCGGTTACAAGATTTGTCTAAAATTTAGAAGTAATTTAAACAACATTGAACTTTGCAGGAAACATTTAATTAAATGTTAATAGGTCGAGCGAGCTTTAAGAGCCAAGATTATGTAAAGATTAACAAAACTGACACCACAAATTCATATTAAAGTCAATAAATAGTATTTATTGGTGTTATCCAAATTTATAACCACAATTATAAATAATGGTTTATGATGCAAATCGGTTTATATAATTATTTTAAACGAATTGGATTTGAAATCTACGGAACAGATATTTTTATAATATATTTTTATTATCTCATGATAATTAATATTAAATGGTGTTTTATGCCATTAAAATATCGCTGTCATCATTCAATTCAAAAACCACACAAAATATTTGAAAATTTTAAATCCTAGATACATACCTAGTCTAGATACGTATGCTCTCGTTCGTATTTAAATATATACAGCTTATATAATAATATTACTTAAGCTTTATTAATTCAATGTAAAAAATCACTAAGTTTTGTTTCAATTATGGAAATTATACCTAAAAAATTTCGATCAATTATACATATAGTTAATCGAGGCTATAAAACTATAGTAATAGCACTTCGTGTAGTCAACCTGCAATCCGCTCTGGACGTGAATGTGACAGGGGCCGTGTTCTATACGAAAGAAATTGGGTAGATTGGGTAGGCACCTATCTGTTAGGAGTTGGCAAAGGAAATTATATAGGAAACTGATTAGATATTTTATTTTAGATTCGGTAAGGCACCATCTTTATCAATTTTATATTTACGTATTTTACGCTTAAATTAGAAAGTAAAGCACTTGAAAAAGTATAATATTTTAAGTTAATATATATTATTAAGTTTTATGAAAACAATACTAATTCAATCTATATGTACTCGTAAATATGGGATGGGATGGGAATTTCTTTATAAATTCAGTATTATGGTGGCCTTTTATTTTTATTTGTATTTTAAAACCACTATCTCTTTCACTTTAAAAAACTTTTAAATTTTACTTTGTGCAACATTTTAAAGTTAAGTATTTGCCAAGCGATCTTAAAACTTTCACATTTTATACTTCAAAAGTAGTAAGTATTCGATATTGTTTAATAGCGGCTATCATTTATTTGGCTCTTAAAATAAGATTTCCATTTAAATATTCTGAGTAACTTCAATTTATAAATGTTATATTATATATATGTATACTATACTTATTATACTAAAATACAAATATTTAACGTTATTTACTATGTTTCTAAAAAATACGTAAGCTTAAAAAATAAGAAATATTTATACAGCATTTATTTAGTAAAAAAATAAATAGAGTTTCCAAAAACAGTACCATATAAAGAACTTTAGTGCTTTATGCCTTCAGCAACTTTCGATAGAGCGTATCGAATGCGAAAACGATTTTGTCAGAAAAACCTTTACAATAAAGGCCTCAAATTGACATAAAAACAAATACTGGCACATAAAAAATGCACCGATATCGGATAGAAATTAATATTTGAATATACCGAAACAATCGAATACGCCATCCTTTCAAGAAAGCTATTTACATATAATAATTTAGATAGCTTTATTGACAATATTGTTACAGTAAAAAATATTTCTACATATTTAAAAAATTATGAAACATCTTAGTTACATTTATTTCAAATCTATATACATAGGTGCCATGAAGAACTACCCTTATACAATAATATTAGAATATATCTTAGATTTAAGTAAGTGTATAGGTATAAATTAGTGTAGAAATTCTGTTAAAACAAGGAATGTTAAAAGCTTTCTCTATTAACAATATCTTATCACGAGATCTACACGATTGCCGAGTCAAGGCACACGTGAACGTAGGAACCACAGTGATAAACAGAAGTTGTTAGAAAAACATTTTCTTTTTCATAATATCGAGTGTAATAGAATAATAATGTATTTACCTTATTATAGGATTAACAAATTTGTATTCAATAACGTAGTATATTTACCTCATAATTTATATAATACAAACTATGTTTATTAAACTTAAAGTTTATGCAGATATATCTCTATAATACATATAATACATTTTATGACATTTCTGCTTAGTAATTAAAAATAACTCGGAATCACAGCCGAGACCACCGACATAACAGTCCTCGTCCCAAAAGAGCTCACGAGTACAACATTTAACGTGTTTATGATTTAGTTGGCTCCTGTGTTTATAATAAAGCTAAGATTAATGGCGTGAGGGCGGTCCGCACTCCGCACTCCGTGCACTGTCTTACACCGATATACATTTTATATTCTTGTCATTGTTCTCTCGTATTTTTTTACAATTCTCTAATTCAAAAGTTAGCAAGAGTAATTGTTATTCGCTAACTGTATCCACCATTTTTTTTTATTTTAAGAATAACACTTTTCATTACTGTCTAAGCTAATAATTTAGGCTAATAATTTATTTATGCTATAAATTTATAGCATTTTCTACAGCTTTTGTGCTCACAGGCCTAATGATCGTAGATATTTCAAATGTATAGATCATTTATACATATCAAAAAGATTTATAGATCTTTAAGCATATTTAATGAAAAGAAGCATCGTAGCGTTTCCTTTATATTTAATAATCGAAACCAAGCAAATAAATATATTATATTATAAAGAAAATAATAACTCGCTTCGATATAATTCTGAAAACATCAAAACTAAATGCTCTAGGTTGTGGCAACAGACACTCCAATGATAATACAACAGTTTTAAAGAAATGAGTATTCTTTGTTTGCTGCTCACGCGACCGATTGAGTTCGGCGGAACGGTTATTGGAACAAAGGGAAGAAATTCGATTGTCTTATTTTAATTCTTTTCAATTACAACAACCATAAAAATGATAATAGCTGTTATATCAGAATTGTGTAAGGGTCTTACAGAATATTGTCTATGTGTATACTGCTGTACGTATACTGCCTGCGAGTCTAAGCTTTCTCGATAAATGGAATATTTCACACGAATATATTTTTTTCAATTTAGACAAATGGATTTTGAGATCAACGCGTTCAATTCAACAAATTCTTTAGCTTTAGTATAGATTTATTAAAGTAATCATAAAAGTAAAAAAAAACCCCTTTGGCTCGCCTCTCCGTCAACTGAAAATAAGTTTTAACGATTTTTAAGCAACAAAATATAGTAAATTGCTTTAGTGGTTGAACAAAGTTTATAAGACGCTTTATTAATGAGATATTATTAGCTTAAATATGACCATTCCAAGAAACCGCGGCACTCGGAGCTTATATATTGATATTTGCCTTCTGTCCTTTGACTAAGCCGATATTGGTGAAAGTTATATTATCATAGTTCATTGTTTAGATTGCATACAATAGATACATAGATTGCTCCTTTTTAACTAGTACGTACGTGCTATACAAAAAGCTTCTTTATAAATATATTCTATACTAGTCTGCCCGTGCGGCTACGCCCGCTTCAATTATACAAATGTTAATTTTAGTGTATTTAAGAAAAACCGACCTAACTAAGTACTTTAAATTGACATAACTTTTGTATTTATGAACCAATTGTAATAAAATAAACCCTATATGTTTTCGGGAGCTTGCTAAAATCTAATAGTGAAAACCGCATCCAAATCGGTTAAGCCGATTCTGAGATTAGCGATAACAAACGTACAGACAAACAGACAATAATTTTAAAAATCTTTGCTTTGAGTTCTATTACGTTAATAAAGGTTGCCAATAACATAACTACAGACACCGACCCTCTTGCAATTTTATTATAAGTATAGATCTATAAAATATATTCTAATAATTCCGATTAAAACTCTACTTTCACAATCAAAAACCCTTTACTCATATAAATTGAATAAAAAATGTTCCGTTCAAAAATACATACAAATGAAAATATGGATGAAACACACCATTCATTCACAGCAGTCATAAATCGGTTGCCTTGCGACACGTCTTAATTACTTAAAAGGATGATACATGTTTAAGAGTAACACCTGCTGCTGCGAGGAGTCTATATCTGAACATCCGGTAAGCCCAGCTGCCGAGGTTATGATGGCCGATGCCGCTGTCATTTAAGTTCTTCTCCGATGGAACAAATTGAATCTCGCGTTAATAATGGAAATAACTTTTTTCTTTGTGAATTCGATTCAAGAGCCTTGGATCCACATATTATATTTTTAAAATAATATAACATTAGCGAATATAAATAAATAATCACATCTTTCTATAAATATGAATTGTCTGAATACCTACTACAACACTGTAAATAAAGAATGTATTCTTATGCAAAAATAGAAAGCTATGAAAATAATATTTTACGTAAAAGAGCGTTGACATCGTTGACGTTAATACTTATGATATACCTACTATATTTTATTTTTAACTGTGGAATTTGTTTATTATTTTGTTATTTTTTTGTTTATTTAAAATGAACTTTCAATGACATAAAATTATTTAAATACAATATTATTATACATCAGCTTCCAAAAATAACTTATATACTAATTTCAAAGATAAATAAATAGTTATTTATTTAACTTTGAAATTAGTTTATATCTACTGTTTTATTAGTAGTTAGTATCCGGTAATTATATAAATATATACTATAGAACGATATTTTTTTAATTAAAAATAAAATGCAGCAAATAATAGTGTTTAACTTTCACGCAGGCGTGCGGTCATTTGTAACGGTAGCGCTCACGCGTAACCTAAAAGGACATTGGAAATTTAAGAGATTTAAATTACGAAATAACTATAAAATTGTTCTTTTTAGGACTCAAAACAGCCCGAATTTGTGGAATATATTTAGTAAATATATATATAGTAAAATATATAGTAAAAATATTTTAACTCGTGTAATTAACATTAGTCTCCATTTCTTTGGACTGGTTTACAATTTGTGTGTCTGTTAGTCTGTCTGTCAAATCATTTCACAAGATTGCATAAAAAGATGCATTGCATGTCCAGGCCTTGTGTCTCTCAGAGTACTGGAAAAAATAAAGTGTTTTGTCAACGAATATGTTGACAAGACCTCCTCCTTGTGTCTCCTCAGTAAATATTAAAATTGTAAATTCCGTTCATGTCACTTTATTAATAGCTCTGATAACGCATGAAGTAAATTCTTTGATGGCATATAGCAAGTAACCAGCAAGGGAAATTCACATGAAATAATACTTTGTAGGCAAAGCGATTGGGCGCATCTCAAGGGAAACATAAAATTGCTAAACCTTCGCCAAAATTGAGAAACTTGTTGAAAAATCTCACTTGAGGGATACAAACAGTTCTATATGTTATTTCTCATGTAATATGAATATGAATATGTATTTACCACTTAACTCTTATATTTTTAAATAAATGTACCTATATGTCAAAAATGTCACCGTGTCGTAAGTAAGGATTGCGTGATACGTTCACAATAATTACAAATGCGAAGGAAAATTACCACGATAAACGATCAAAGCATGAAGTTGACAGTTATTTAAATGCAGATTTATTTATAACGATATCACCTACAATCTATATAATAATAGCAAATTTACGGGATGTAAATACGTCTTAAGTACGTTTCTGGTCTAACAGTAAATATTGATTAAACTTTACTGTAAAAGAGATTAGAATAAAATTTAAATTTACGTGAAACTATCAATTCCATGAATTATGATTTTAAAATAAATTTAGGACTTAAGCTAAGGGGAAATTGAACAGACACGTCGGTATGTCTGCTAAGGTACGAACATGTTCATGGTCTTTGCAATACAGAGGGAGAAAGTATTCTAAGAACCTATATTACGTCTAATATATCCGTGTAAACGTTCTTCTAAAAGAATCCTCATCACCCTATCACGTCAAAGTCAAAAGAAAAAAGTAGCCAAATTCTGAAGATAAACTGGAATACATCGTAGTGAAATGTACCAGCTATATAATGCAGCAACTATAGCCAGAGCCCCCAGTCAGAGTTTATCACCACTATATGATAAGCTTGAAACTGTGCAGAACGTTACGTGCCAACCTGGAAACCACCTCGAATAGAAGTTGCTATGTATGTCCATGGCCTGAGACCTCCTAGGTGCCTAAGGAAGCGTCCTGGAAGGTCGAATGTCCACTAAACACTAAGGAAGTTAAGGACCTTGTAAAGTGGAGTAGGTATATCAGGAAGGCAGGACCTGACAATATACGTCGCGATTGCTGCCCGGAGAAATCCCCTTACATTTTGATAAACCTTTTTTGAGATGGTGAAAATAGAATAATAAACCTATGAAATCTTTGCAATATTGAACTGAATTTATATACAATTCTTGTTATTTAACGAAATCAAATTTGGGTGCCTTGTATGACAATTATTCTTCTTCTAAGGGGGCCTAATAGGCTATTACTTCTGCCATTTACATAATAACTGCTGTCGTTAGGGGGCTCAGTCAATGACGCTGTGCCATATATCACAATAGCGTTCGGGTATAAAGGCAATATAAAGACGGAAACATATCGCTTGTAATTTAGACTCATTATTCTAATTAAGTTTAATTAATAGAAAACGCAAGCCGCTGGCATCAATCTGTCAGTCCAATACATATCCATGATAATTAATTGATAATAATATGCTAAGCTCGAATTATGTGATTGCAAGTTGCTCTAGAATGGTGGGGACTTACATATATGTAGTTTATATTCATTTCTAAGAACAGTTTTTTTTATAATATACAGCTTATTAAATGATTATATATTTTATACAACCATTTTAAATAACAGACTTTGATTCTGTACCAAGCGCTAAAGCCAATAGGTTATTCTTATGTCACGGTGATGTTTTTAGTATTTCTATAAAAAATCAGCTTCACGCTTTACCCAGTAAGGTAGGCAGAGGTCGAATGTGGAGGCTTTGGGTGTTGAGTCTCGGAGCACAACGCCGCGTGCAACTCTTTGCTTCGAAGCGAAGAAATAAACATATCAATTTAAATAACTATTTGATTATTATAAACATAGCTGAGTAAATAGATGTACATGATAAATAAATCTATTTATTTGTTATTGTCCATTCTGCAGGAATTATTCGTTTATCACAAATAGTGTGTAAATTAAAAATGAGATGTATTTTTCAGTTTCGTTTTAAGGAATTGCGAACATAATGACGCATTTTTCCATCATCGATCATTTAACACACAACCATAGAAGCGCGTTTAGTGGACCGTCTAACAAGTTTTAAATAGTTTTTCGTGTCCCTTCCTGCTCGTTCTTTCTCCACATTAAAGAGTTTCTTAAAAAAATAGGAAGTGCTTAATTACTTTTTTCCTGTTCCCGTTTCAGTTTAGTTGCCTAAATATAAATATATATTTAATGATGTTTAATTTTTTTATTATAACTTTTACAATATAAATTAACATTACATGTAAAAAGACAATAATAAATAAAAATTAAATAAAAAGATTGAAATCATTAGCTATTGTTACAATATTTTAAACAGTAAAGCTCTTCTTACAAATAATAAACCCTCCAAATTGTACTATACGAGTATGTATAGATAAAATCGTAAAAGTATTTTTATAAGCAACAAAAGGTTACTCGATGTATTATTATAAGAGGTAATACTCGCGTGGGTGTATAGCAGGTGTGCGCCGAATTTACTCTTGAATATTTAATTTATAGGCTTAACTTCGCTTTAATGTGACTCCGTAAACAACGATATCTAAATCGGCCACGCACACGTTTTACATATTTCAGTAAAGTACTCAAGGCGTTTAAAGTTCATTATTAGTGAGAAGAAAATTATTGAAATACAGTCAGTTAGTCAGTTAAAAATATGAAAATTACTATAAAATATATATCAACATTTTTAAACTGTGAAATTCTAATGTCAGAACGATTTCCTAAGTTAAGTTTAGGAATTAATATATTTTAATTAAGGAAAAAAGTTAAATTTAATATGTATTGAAGTATACATATATTTTCACTCACTAGACAAAGCCTCGCCGATGTGTGAAACAGCAGAAGCATATTTCAAAAAGTTTCTCCAACGTTCTAAGCTATTATGTGTTCATATTTTGTTGAGGATCTTATTTTACAAGCTGATAATGGAGCGTCCCTGAAGTTGCGAAATTTTGCTAAGTATCGTCTGATATAAAATGCTTAAATATTAAAGCTTTTAAAGCTCTAAATTCATACATTAGTTCAGTGTTAAATATTACTTGAACTAAGAAAATATATAAGTTCAAATAAATGTATGTGTAAGACGCTAACGACAGTACGCATAGCGCGGTCTTTTGAATCCGCGTGACAAACAAGTAAATGTGGTCGTTTAATAAATCGTTCCCATTCAAGTATCGTTAGCGCTGTACCCATTTCTAACCTTTAGGTAAACAAGCATTTAAATATTTTAGTATGAATATATCAACATATTTTGTTGTTATGGAGAGATAATAATACTTGTTCATGTAAAAATGTTAATGTTCTCATTTTTTTAAAAGGCCGGCGTTGAATTTCGCCATTCAGCGAAAAAAAATCTAAAATATGGGGGAATAGAGTGCCTTAACACTAAGTTCTCACTGTCTACCTTGCTGTGTACGGGATACAGCATGACGCTGATTTTTTTATTTGATTAAAAATTAAAAGTTTTGTTATCATAAACGACTTAAGGTAATTTTATTTTAGTTTATAATTGTTACACATATTTTATTCACAACACGAAAAAAATATGATGATAACATTTTTCAACTGTCAAGATGTTCTCGTATTTGATCCCTACCCATTTTCTGTGACAAGAAAAAATATTACAATAGATAAACTTAACATATAATTGTTACATGCATTCTCCTATCGTGTCTTATCTCTTCTTATCTTTGTGTCTTTTACATCGAAACGCTATACACCAAGAACACATAATTATGAGAACAATAACAACACATAATTATTTATTGGATATTTCTATAGTGTATAATTTTGTTATATAATAACAATTAAACCCAATATTAAGAGCACTTTACGTCGCTCGTGGTCTGGGGTAGGCTAAAGTGGCATCCGTCTATAACCTAATACAATTATTAAATTTAGCTATCGCCATTGATTTTCTTACTATCTTTTGTCCTTGTCTAGTTTTCCGCACAATGAATGTAGTTTCTATTTACTTGTCTTTGATTTTGAAGACCTATGGTAAGAATATGATAAAATTTTATTTACAGTATGCATGTAGTATGTATAGCTGAATTAACTCACGCCTGTACTTGATATCTTTCTTCACTTAAAAATCGGATGCCTAATGACTTCTTATATGTATATTTATTTAAATTAATTAAATAAATAATTTAAATTTAAATTATATATATTTAAATTATAATAAGCTTAATTAGAGGCTCATTCAGCTGCATCTTCGCATTAAACGGGCATTCGACGTATTTGAAAACTGAGTAATATACTATAGCTAGAAAAACAAAGAAATATAGCTAAGCAATATAGTAATTTCTCTTTGTAGAAAAAAAGAAGTCAGAAATATACTCGTTTTTTATTATTAATTAAACTTGTCATATCGTTATAAGTTCGCATATTCTTTCATAATATTATATTAATTTTCCTTGTTTACTAGCTATTCTTATTTCCTCATTTGATTTTCCCCAATTTTCCACTTGCTAGAGTCCATTATTGTATGAAAATGTGACGAATTTAATGAAATATGAAGCTTTATTAAAGTGTAATGCTATTGCTGCTCTATTGTATTTTATCGTTATTATCTTTTTTTATCTTTTACATGTACAGAAACATTTATTAAAAAAACATAACAAAACTACCCTCGCCCACGTAGATATCTATTTTTATTTCTGATTATTATTATTATCTATTGTATTACAAATTATAAATCATTATTATAGGTACCATATCTTTTATAACATAAATATTTTTTGTTATTATAAACAAGATTTATAGATATCAAAGCACAAATTATTTTCCTATATTATATTACCTAACAAGGTACATCACCATTTCCCATAAATACCGCCTACTTTATTAAACAACCAGCAAATAAGTTAAACAATTAGCCATTTCCGGGAACAGATGTCAGCATTTCGGAAATAATTCGAGGAGCGTTTGAATATTTGCTAGGAATTTATGTGACGTTTACTATTATTGGAAAGTAGCAGGAGTCGGGCGCGTGCGTCCGGCACCGAGTCGACCTCATCAATTGTGTCGACAAACACTGGGCACTGGCTGCACTGTGTGAGAATGACAGCACTCGTTTGTTACCCAGTGCTTAGCCACGTTATAATCAGCTCCATGTTCTACTATGTATGAACATTTTCACCGTAAGTACTATAGCTTTTAGTATAAACAAATTAAATTTGAACGCGGTCGTGATATTATTATATATGGAGCTCTGATGAAAATTTAAAAAGAAGAAATTGAATTTAAGAGTTTCTAAAACTGTATCGTAATTGTATCGCTAAAGATTTCTGATGGCCGAGCTTTAATTTAATAATATTCTACTTTACCAAGTTGGAAACGTTCTTAACTTTTGATCAAAGCCACGTTCAACTTTTAAGTTAGTGTTGCTCCAATAGAAGTCATAGCTTGAGGCTACTTATAGAATAAGCAACATAAATTAAACATTCCTTGATATTGTAAGATTGTACAGACTTACAGAAAGTCAAATTTCTGTATGTAAACATGGTATATGTTTCTGCAAAATTTAATCAACGCTTTTTAGAACAACTTCTAACAAAAATTACAATTAATTTTATGATATATACAAGTAATTTTTTGTTTATTAATACCATTACTATATCTTAAATTGCCAAATGAAAATGAGGTTAAATATTGAGTAAATATCAGACAATATGAAAAGAAAGAAATAATGATCTACGAAATATGTTCTTGACATGTAAGAAATATTTATCTGAGAAATGTCTTGAATTAGAACAACTAGCCTTAGGTTTCTCTTATGAAAAAAATAAAGATAGCACATATATAAAACTATTTAAAAAAATAATAAGCATTATTAGAGTTATATAATTTAAATAGAATACTAAATGATAATATCATAGAGAGGAAATTAGTGTGACGACGGACGACGACGACAAAATGTGGACTTTAGCAATTATGAAGGTTGAAGACCCTTTCTATTTGTTAACTTGAAATATACATATAATAATTAACCGACACTCTCGTAGCTTACATTGAAGTAACATCCTCCTCATAGGACCTCAATCCCAACATCTATATACTAATATCTTAAAATAGATTATATTTTCGTAGTATTTTCATTTTTGTGCCACATAAACGATTTCTGTTTTCTTTTCTGAACTTGTTTTACATCTATCGGGCAAGCATGTGTTTTGCTACAATGGTTATTATATTGTATTATTTATCTTTATTGTATTATTTATCTATATTGTATTATTTATCTATCTACAATTATAATAAATGACAAGAAAAAGAATTGATATTTGAATTATATAATACACGAAAAATGGGCAACGGAGTGTCTTAACACTAGGTTCCCTCTGCTTTACCCTGCTGTGTGCGGAATTCAGAGTAAAGCTGATAAAAAAAATATATAATACCCAAATAACAGAGTTGACACAGAATACGCTAGAGTAGCTCTATGTGACTCATGGACGTAGGAAGTTATGAACTGCTAAACGGATGAATTAAAAGATGGATAATAAGCTAAGAATTTTTAGGAATATTATAGAATATTTTAACAATATTTGGTACTTCTATATATATATAACATAAAATTTTTATTATTAGATTTATATTAGATTTGTTTATATTGAATGAAACAATCTCCTAAACCAATATCAAACGAGTAAGTGAAGTGGTCAAATCATTTTGTGTTTGTCTTATATTGCCAAAAATATCAACATAAACATATAAAAACAGTAATAATAGACGTTTGAATTTTGTTGGTAAACTTTTATTTTACGAGTAAACAATAAAGAAAATATGTATCTGTAAAAGCTCAAAGTATGCCCTAAATAAGAATTTAGCGCTCAAATAACGAAGAAATAAAATTATTTTATTAACACAAAAAAACACTCGCAGTTAAATTACTAGTACAAATTATATTGTAACTTGCTATTTATTTGCTATATTAAATGAATAAATTAAAAAGTTCATAAATACACTTATTATTTACAATGTAAATGTAAATTTTACATATTTATTTAAGTATCCCCTTTAATTATTTTAAGAAATATTAATTATGCAAAGCTATATTCGTTCTCGTTTACTTCCACTTATTAAATTTTGCACATTTATAAAATTGTTCTTGGTTTATAAATAGCGTTAATATGAAAGCACATTTCACAAGTAGTCTCCAATGAACAGTTTCTAAAGCTATTTTACGTTCATTAGAGTATGGATACAGTGGAAAAACAGATATGTACCTATTTTAGAAAGCATTCCTTAATATTTGCATTAATTTGAATAGGTATTATGTTTCTGAACTAATTTGATCATTATTTAGAGTTATAACCTTTTTTCAGTTTCACGCTTTATTGAGCATAAAGCAGAACAGAACGGTTAGTGCTAAGGTTCTCCGCTCCCCTCGAATTCAAGACTTTGTGTGAACACATACACATGCACATATCACAGAAAAAATCCAAAACAACTAACTATGTTTCTAATATATAGTTCATATTAAATTTGTGCATTTGCAATTAAAATGAAAGGTGTTGTGTTGTAGTGTCTTAAAGGGAACGAAGTGTCTTTAAATTAGGTTCCCAGGATCCCTATACCTATCCTGCTATGTACGAGACACAAACAAAATTGAACGAAGACGAGTTTAACAAGTACAAATTTTAAGATTATTTTAACAAAAACTAAAGGGTTTTTTATAGGTAATGTTTGCCAAAAAACAATTGTCAGAATCAATACAAATAACATTGAATCAACCATCAGCTAATGTGACTTGCCACATTCCAACGTGGCAGTCGTTACTTTCGAACTTATCTTGTTTTAATAAAATTAAATAACAAATGGTGACATTCGCGGTATAAATGCATTCTCGGTGCTTAAATTAACCATATGAAACATGCTTTCCGGCCATTACCGAGTGAGTCATCTCGGTATTCGCGAAGAATTCTTATTTATGGTCATATTAATGTTAATATTTATATTCAAATATTATATTCCTTTATTTAATAAAATTAAAATGAAAACTCGTGTTCTCATTGTTTTATTTCTTTCTTAAACGAGACTTCTTTCTGCTGGTTGAAGATATCAAATATCATGAGTAGTATTTATTAACATTACATATAAATATTCTTGTTATGCATAAATACTTTATCTATTTTTATTTGGGTTGGCTCCCCCTCTATTCAAAATAAAGTTGCGGTTCACAGATAAGATAAGATACGATTGTCATCTCGAGACTCATGTAGTGAGACCGTGCTGGTCATGAGGTCAGATAGCTGGTAATCGAAATTATTGACATCAGATCTTAGATCAATTGCTTAATATCCATCCGTATCCTAATCATGGTGGGAGAGTGTATACATGAGCGTAGGCATAATGGCGACCGGATTTGCTGGGCCCGCCCCAGAATAGTCTTGTGCCCATCCCAGAAATTTTATTAGCAAAAAAAATACACTGAAATCTTAAAAAAAATATTTTAACGCGAACAAATCTGTAGAAAATATCTCTAGATACGCCCATGACTGTATAGGGAGCGTATCATTTTGTATGATGATAATGATAAAATGATGGTAATACCAACATTTATGAGCAATAATACAAAATATATTGAACTATTTTATCTTTTATCTTTAACAAATCCAAGTTATATCAAATTCACGTAAAGGTCCCTTATATTGTCAAAGAAAATTTTATTGCAAAAGAAACCTCATTTCATCTCGCTTGAATCATAAGCTATTTTTTCGTATTTTATTACAGATACGTTTGTATGTATGTGTGAGTGTAACGATGATTGATGTACAAAACTACTTTATCCTACTCGACCAGGACTCTGCAAATGAAAACCTAAAATCAATTGAAAATGTTCTATTTCTTGTTCAATGCGTATGCATATAATATATTTAAAAACTTTTGCCGCTTCGTTTGATTTTAAGTAAATATTAAAGTTTTAAAATTAAATTAATAAAGTAGATACAGTTTTTTTTTTTTAATGTTCTATAGTATTATTTTTTAGTATTTAATTAAAGTCGAACCAACGATGCCGTCGCGTCGTGGCGCAGTGACTGTAATCACAATGGTGTGAGTTTGAAAATGCATAAACGCTTATCTTTTAATTACGTTGACTTAGAAGCTACAATCCTTCTATGTGCTCCAAGGTGCTGCAGACGTGGATATTTCATTATAATTTCAACTACTCCTACAAAACCTTGACAATAATGCCTGTTAACCTCTGTAAACAAAAGCTATCCTGTAAGGGTTCTGGTTCTTTTTTATTCAATACTATAGAACCCTGAGAATAGACTTGATTATTTTGCAATAAATCTTTCTCATTTCTCATGCTAATTAATATTGATGGAATTTTAACAATTATAACTTGTCGAGATTTATGGATATCAGTTTCATTACTCCCTCGGGCCGTTCAGCTCGAGCCCACTGATGAAGGATTGAAATACGTATTTTACTTTATAACATGGTTATGTTTTAATTATAGCTCAGATTTTCTGGAAACTACTAAGAACTATTTTTATTTTACGTCCTTTTCAATAAGTCTATTGTGTTTTCAATAAATTATATAATTATTCGTCTTAAACAATTATTTTAAAAACTTTACAGCTCACAACTTTGCTTGTGTGAACTGTGTGAAGCGAAGAAATTCTCTCTATCCACAATTCCCAAGGTAATACCCACATGTATATGATTCATAGACGTAATTATTTTTATGAAACTTGTTTAAATTTATTATTATATAGTGATAATCTCATCTGCAATTAAAGCTTCCCGATATCTAATATTTTTATTAATTAATAAATTTAAAATTAATAAGAGGCGTTATAAATTTCTGTAAATTATGAAATGAATGGATAAAATGCCTTCTCATTCATTATACGTATTTTCTGTTGGAAATGAAATTATAGATATTATTTAGAATACACTACAATTTCAATAAGTACGGATATCTATTAGAATATAAGCTTTTTTATATATAAGAAAGTGTATAAAGGAAATATTTAAAACAGATGATATTAAAAATGTTAACACTAGAGCAAGGTTAAAATTTCAACAAGCTTATGTAAAATATGTAACATAATATTATAATGAATAGTGTGGTATGAATATGAAAGTGACGACGGAATACCTGCGCGTGGCAGGTGTCATATAGTGCTTCAAAGTGCTGGGGCCTGAATAAGCTTACGTATTATAAGTTGTGAAAACTGGTTATATTAATTTTATCTAAAAGTAGGTTCATATATAATGCATTTTATCTTAAAAGTTAAATACATTTTATTAAAATATGTTTCTCTATCTTTGTTAGTTCAACTAAATATTTTCTATGTTAATATAACAAACGAAATTAATGAACAATGAACGGCATTCAATTATCTATATATATAAAAGGACTTGTCCTCACTGACTGAGGTAAGACGCACGCACAGCCATGACCGCTGATGGTAGAAACGTGGAATTTGGACAGATGTTTACTTTCGTAATCTGGACATCCACTAAGAAGGGATTTTGAAAAATTTTAACCCTAAAGGGGTGAAATAGGGGTTGAATGTTTGTATGAAAAAAAAATTAAATCGGCACCGATTTTTATAAAATTTGAAATTCAGACTCTTAAAAGGATTTAATTGAACACATGTTTTATAGTTTTCTAGAATTCTTCCCCTAAGGGTGCAAATATGGGGTTGAAAGTTTGTATAGATCTTTTTTTTAATCGGCACCGATTTTTATAAAATTTGAAATTCAGACTCTTAAAAGGATTTAATTGAACACATGTTTCATAGTTTTCTAGAATTCTCCCACTAAGGGTGCAAATAAGGGGTTGAAAGTTTGTATGGAAAAATCTTTAAAACGCCACCTATTATTATAAAAATTGAAATTTAGACTCTTAAAAATATTTAATTGACCATGTGTTTCATGATTTTCTAGAATTCACCCCTTAAGGGTGCAAATAAGGGGTTGAAAGTTTGTATGGACAAATCTTTAAATCGCCACCGATTTTTATAAAATTTGAAATTTAGACTCTTAAGAATATGCCATTAAATACATGTTTCGTGGTTTATTAGAATTCACCCCTATATAAGCAAGCGAAGCTGCGCGCGTCCGCTAGTATATTATAAAAATATATCTTAAATATGTAGAGATCATAATTTTTATATTATGGTACATCAGGCTGCCACTGGGCCACAAAGTCCTCATATATGTCATGTGACATTTAAAATATAATATTTACATGTATTGTTTGCTTATTTATATACATAAAAAACATTTTGTAATAAATTAAAAACAATAATTCATGAAAGACAACACCGTTGCCGCTTTAGTAACTGATTTATTACAAGTGCAGACTACAGGGACATAAATCTCATGTTTCGCGCAAACAAAACAGCCAAGTCTCCGGCGGCTGTCAATCAATAAAAAAAACTTCTCGAATATTTCTCCTGAACCGGTAAATTGGACATCATTTGTTCTGCCTCGATGACATTTTTATAAATGAACCACGTGGTTTTTTTTACTCTTCATCCGATGAAAGTCTTTTGTAGAGATGTAAAAATTATTGAAAATATTTTATATATGAAAACAATGTAATATAAATAAAAATGCATATAAGTTTTGATCTGAAATTCAAGTAACAATAAAGGAAATTGAATGATTGAATAAAATTGAAAACTAGGTTAATTCATACGTGATATTTATTAACGCTTAAATTTCCTTTTTTTATGTCTTTTGATTAACTACTGTTAAATAATAAATTGCTTGTTTCTATGAAACATTACGAGTATGGAAGACTTTTGAAGAAAAATGAGAACGTGGCCAGTGTGAAATTGAGGCCAGTCGTAGCGTAGCACCAGCACGTGACTGTAAACACGACAGATTGTGGGTTCGATCCCTACTCTAGGAAATGAAATATTTAGTAGTTTAATTTAATCGCTATTGTCGGCAAATCGCGGCGTTGATCTTCGCCACTCTAAAATTCGAAGGAAAGTGGGGAACGTAGTGTCTTAACACTAGGTTCCCTCTGCCTACTTTACTATTTCGGGATACAGCGTGAAAGAAAGAGCATGTAGATACGCAGCAAACGCTGTCATCGTCGACATATCATGCTCATGAAGCTTAGCCCTGAAATAACATTGGAATATTTTCTTTTCCGCGTATTATGTATGATGCAACGTCATGCCAGCATCTATTTGTTTGTATATTTTATGAATCAACATATTTTTAAGATATTTTTTTCTATATCTAACACATATTTTATGTTTTTTGTGATAAGAGAATATAGAACATAATTATGTTAACTAAAATGTTCTTTTTTCCATGATATTATTCATAAAAATTAAATTGAACGTTTTATAAGAATATATTATAAGGCCGTCGCAGTGCCTACTTGTAAACGCGACGGTAGTGGGTTGAATTTCCACTCGGAGAAATTAATTATTTAATATTTTCATTCCATCACTCTGGTAAGAAGACAAACTGCGGCATTGAGTAATTTTAAATCTGTGCTACTATGCTTTTCAAGTACTTATTAAAATATATAAACTTATATTTTATCTATTCTATTTTCCTCTACGAGAACATAATATAATGTAAACCTACAACCATTAACATTTAATCCTCAATCTCTGAGGTTTCGTGGGTATATTATATTCGTAGATACATCTCAAGGCAACCGTAAAATTAGGTAGACCACAATAGACAGGCTCGAGTAAGTTAAATTAGTCTATCGAGCAATTTGGCTGCGTTTATGACAAAGACAAGCGAACTGTGTAAGACATAAATTACCATAAAAATTATAATATTAAACAGAATGATTCAGTTATTTTAATATTGGTCATTGGTTAACATGAAAATATAAATTGCATATTATTATAATGTGCGTAATAAAAGAACTTTATATCTTTTGGCAATAAGCGGAAATCCACAAAATACTAGCCAAAATTATCACACAGACCAAAATAAATGTATTAAATTAAATAAAAAAAAGAGTAGTATATTTATTTTGTACCTTAATCACACTATAGCAGTATAAAAGAGCCAAATTATTTGCTTATTACTCACTTTGTCTTTTCTAAAGTTTAAGCCTTATCAGAGTAAGTTATTTAGAGGCTGTATTTACCGGTGTACAATATAGAGCCAAAGGTAGGAACTATGTACTTCTTAAGTGAATTATTAACGTAGTCTTACCGCAACGCCGACATTGGTAAGCAAAGAAAATCAACCGAGAAAGGTTCCTATATGAATCCAACCTAATTAACAAATAAATTGCCACAGACTTAAAATATAAGTTACGTTCATATATAGGTTATATTTAATTATTTATTATTCTGGAGACAAACTCAATTTTGCTAAGATTTTTTTAATTTAAACTATAAAAATAAAAGAAAAATGAACTGTGCTTGAAAATTCTATTTTAGAAACGGATATTGACCTATCTATATCTATAACAACTGTATACTTGTTTTATATTGAAATCTTTTATCTGTGTTTCGAACAAGTCTGTTTTACATTCACGCTTCATTATTTTACTGGCGAGGAAGTACGTCGCACACGAGGTATGCTTATGGAAATAGCTTGAATTTTTGCTTAGATTAATATTTGTGATTGAAGAGTTATGTATAAATGAAATTTAGATAGTTAGTTTATACAGTAAATATTAAATATTTATTTTAATGGTATAACAGGGAAAATTAAAATGGTAAAAATCAATTTTATATAAAATTAATAATTCTACCATCAAAAAACTTCAATTATTAAAGTATTGACCTGATTTGTTATACAAAGACAGACCTATTTCTATTTATTTTTTGTCGAAAATAACAAGATCATAAAAAACAATGATTATTCGATTTTCTATGACATGGGTCATTGGCTCATTTTGGCCATTACCACACCCATTGTCTCGCTGCGGAGGCATATTCGAAGCACTAAAATCAAAATATGGTGTGCATAACTATGATAACGACTGAACTATCGTGGAATTTGATTATGAAAATTAATAATGGCGTCAGCAGGAAAATGGAGTTGATATCTTTTTATTCACAAAAACATTGCCCTATTATACATGTTATATAACAAATAGTGTAATAACTATTATAATGTTAAATTTAAAATAAGAACATTTTTTAAATATTAATATTAAACTAACTTTTTTTTAAATTTCCATACAAATTACAAATTTACAAATGATTATACAAATTTACATAAATTTAAGAAGCAACGCGTTCTACATAAATTAAATTTGATTTAAGTAATTTGAAGGCTATGTAGGTGCACTTTATATATTAAGCTTAAGGTGCAAAAGAAATAGGGAAAGATTTTCATTGACTAAAATACATCGACAAAGTGAAAATGTGAGGAGTAACACCTGCATCAAATGAATTCAGAACGACATATTCAATTAAGCGTCTAATTAGACTATTAATAATGAAACCCATTTTAATGTTCATGTAGAAGTTTTGAAAACAACTTAAATAATTATTTTAACCATGCCTTATAAAATATTATTCTATTGTAAATCATTTTAATTTTGACGGTTAATAAAATAGCTGTTTTTATTGTTAACAGTTGTTTAAGTATAACAAATTCTATATTTAACTAATAAAATATAATATATTTGATGATAAATAATTAATTTCTATAATAAATGAATATTTTTAATAATAATCAGCATAAGCACAAATTCCACACAAACGGTTGTTCACGAACAGCACAGCTTTACGATGCCATCAGTCGGAAGTGTTATTTGGAGCGATGCAAAGTGCATGCATGGAGGAGGCGCGAGGCCGAGCTCCGAGTTTATATTCGTATATTTGAGTACGTTATCGGGTATCTGCGCTCTTGCTGTTTCTATTTATTTCCTCGCCGATTCAATAAAGGCGAGCTTGATTCACTCAACCGAATGTTTGCTCTGCTCGTATCCGTAAACTTTCTTTATTTGAAAAATTAAATGTATTATGTAATAATGTTAAAGTAATGCTGATATAATTCTATGGTTAGTAATTATATATCTTAATCTAAGTTGTCATTAAATATTTTTTTCATTTCAGCTCGCTGTATTCCGCATGTAGCAGGGTAGGAAGCCCTATCCACTCCGCTCCCCACTTTTCGCCGAATTTGGAGGCATTACGTGTTGTTACAACCTGTCGCCTTCACAGACACTAGATCCGTACAACCCTAACTTCGCAGTTATTAGCTTGTGTATATTCACAGTGTCGTCATTTGTATTGGTTCAGAGTCGCCCTTGATCACGAATATCCAGAATGGAATAAGCCTATCTAAATGCAGATAAGGGTACGTGATTTGTTCGAACAAAGAATCACAGACAGAGCTCAAAGTAAGCCTTTTGTTAAATTATGTTAATACTTACATACTACATATGAATATAATATACAAAAAATATTGTACTAATATTATAAATGTGAAAGTTTGTGAGGGTTGTTTGTTCCATTTGCACGCAAATACTACTGAACCAATTTAGATGAAACTTTACGATATACATCATGGTAACATAGGCTACAATTTATGTAATAATTTTGTATAATTTTGCTATAACAATAATTTTGAGCAGACTTAGCCTGCTTAATATTATTGTTATATTAGCAATTATTTTAAGCCGCGGTTGTGTCGTTAGTTGAACTATAAAATAAAGTTATGTACGTAACAATATTTTTAACTATGTATCCCACATGGCATTTGTTTCTTAGTTTGTATGGCAGGGTAGTCTTCTCAGGTGTAAAAACACAATGTTTTCGCAAAAATTTGACCTATTATGAGTTGAGCCTTACTAAAGCGAGAAAAGAAAAATAATCCATAATCAAGTGCGGATCAAACTTACAACCGCCGCGTTAACAAGCAGATGATGATTCGCTTCGCCATAACGGCCTCTACATTTTAATTTTAATACATTTTTCAAATAAAAAATCTATATTTTTAAAAAATAACTGTTAAGAATAAGAGATATTTGAAACAATACCAATTTACAACTTTTGAAATATTAAGTTTACTTTCCATAATATTTCAAATTATGTTAATTTATTACATCAGGTCTCAATATCGCTGAATCTTCGAAGCTTTCTCCATTTCATTAAATTGAATCACGATAACCCGTAATCATTTTTTTGTTTTAACATTTTAGATTCTGTTTAATGTAACCGCCATTAAAATCTTAAGTTAAAATATTTATGACAAACGTCATACAATTTAATTGTTACCCAAGGTTTAAATAAAAAATAAAATTAAATTAGCTTCACGCTCTATCCCGTACGCAGTAGGCTAGGCAGGAGAACCTGAACTGTTAAGAGTGTTGGATGGCAAAACTCGACGCCGGGGTTTTGCCTCGGTGAGTGGGGATCGAACCCACAACCATCGCGTTACAGTCACACACACGTGCCCCTGGGCCACAACGGCCTCAAAGTTTTAAATAAAATATTTGAAAAAGAATATCATAAGTATTTATTTATTACTGCAAGTTTTAATAAACTAGAGGTTAACGGTATATGGGACAAGCTTGACAGAGTGCTGTCATAACGTAGCGCGTCCCGCTAACACATGACGCGGCCACAATATCATGACGAAAAATTACTTCATTCCGTTCTTTTTGTCACTAAGAAATGACTTCGTATTACATTTGTTAAAAGCAACCCACATATGTATGAGATATACATAGTACAATGGTGTCAAACTATTCATAGTTTTCATTTAAAACGACGTTGTTAGAATAAAAGTAATTATTTTCAAATATAATATTATTAAAAACTCATGAAAGGACATACGTTATTCACAATTATTTTATTAGTCCGGTCTAGACCAAAATATCCGATTATTTAATTGTCTTTAAATATTATTCATATAAAAGAATTTTAATATAAACATATAGTGGCTGTTTCGGCACCCATTAATATAGGTTATTAATTCTAGTGGAATAACTGAGCAAACGTTATTATATTGCTGTGAAATTGATACTCAAATACCTAACCAAGCTTCAAGTACACAAATAGCAAATTAGCTATTTATATACTTGAAATACAGCTTTCACTAATAAATACAAATTAATCATTTATGTACGAGTATATTTTCAGTGGTCCACAAGGTCATTGAAGATTAAAAGTTTCTTCCAAAAATTTGTAGCCAACATTTTTATTCTTTATACAAACAAATTGAAGAGAACCTTCTTTTAACATTACAGCATAATGAAAACAGCGATTCTCCTTACAACCGCAGCGACGTTGATAAATGGTACAAACTTCGTTCCAAAATATTTTCATTCTAAATTTTGCCTTAAAGTCGTGTGTTTGAAGTATTGTAAAGTAGTGTAAGTAAGCGATATTTGTTTCGTTTACTTATTTCAAAAATCTATACCTATATTATAAATTCGAAAGTAACTCTATCTGTCTGTCTGTCTTTTACGCAATCAGGGCCAAACCGCTAATTTAATTGTGTTAAAATACTAATATAGAGATACTTGAGGGTCTCGGGATGAACATAGGATACTTTTTTTTCTCATATTTGTAATATTATCGATATATACTAACATATTAAAATACTTATTAATTTGACATGCAATTTATTCCGCCATGTTAATAACAACCGTCGCTAAGCAACGATTTGCAAAGAATGTTGTTGTTATAAAATATGACCCAAAATGAGTTTGCTTAACGCATCTCTCTATTGAAAACTGAAAATAATTTCATAAATATATTTAATAAATATTCGTATAGTTCAAGCGGGCGTAGCTGCGTTCGGGTCCACTAGTATTAAATATATATCAATATCAGTATATTTTGGCATGCTGGTCGATATACACATAATACACTGACTTTTTATATGGTGTTAAGAGTGTTAGATGCGTTCTCCATTGACAAACACTAATCATTTTGAACTTTCCGCTTTATTCCATAAATATGACACTCGAGTTAAGACATTCTATTCTCCGCTTTCTGCCTGAATTCAAGATATTACGTGCAGAGGGGCGGAAATCAACGCCACACTTGCAGATACAGGAGAAATAAAAATAATTCATACAGTAGGTAATAACTCAACCTATGCTACTATTCCCAGTTATACCAGGTAATATATACTCTGTTAAAATTATATACTCTGTTAAAATTATATACTCTGTTAAAATTATAAATGTTCTTAAAATATTTTATAAAATTCTACTTAAAGCTTAATTTTAAACATGTGGGAGTCCGTAAATTCATTTGATTGGACTTTATTATCATTTCCATCCTACTTCCATTTACTATCCGTTATTGCTATTATTGAAATTTAGAGTCATTGAGCGTTGAAATATTTTTCTCAAATATATTTAATGTAAAGACACATTTTCTTTTAACTTTTTTTATAACAAAGCACATAATAGTTTTTATATTATTTGATTACAATAATTGACTTAATTAAAAATATTTTTGTTAATTTGAAACACTACAAGAAATTATATCAATAGAAAGAATAATAAATAAATTTTCTTCACGTTTTAGATCCCACAAGAACGATGTTACACACCATTATCATATCATGCATACTCAAGGGAATGCTTGGAGTCATGTAAGTATTATAGAGTTGCAGTTTATAAAAAAAAAAAACTTTTGTAATAAAATAGTTGTACAGCTTAGAATTTAATTTCTTTTTCATTATATACTTTGTATGGATGTATGTACGTTTGTCTTTATGTCGCATTGTAGTGATCAAATATAATACGTTATCGACCATTTTTTCATTGTACTAAGTAAATTAAAACTCTATTAATTGTGTATTAACTTAATTACACAATAGTAAAAATATAGTTATTAAAATATAAAATATGAAGAAAAACTAGGTGGGATGAAATATTCGACCAGAGCTGCTTCCTCTTTTATCATATCATGCAGACTCTTGAGAATACTTCGCTTCGTGTAAGTATTATGAATTGCATAGTTTTTGCCTTTTGAGGCAAATAAAAACTATTTGCATCACAAATCAAAAACTATAAGAATAAAATAAGAAATATCTCATATATTTTGTATTATCTATTAAAATTAGTCCAGCGTAGCCCATTGTAATAGTGATGTTGGGGGTTCGATCCCCATTAGTGTAAATTTTTTTCATCTCTCCGCTGTGACAAGATAAAGTGCGGCGGTATATACCGGCGCACATTACGCAATAACTCGGGCTTTGTTCTCCATTCTCCAGTTCGGGCGAAGAGCGGAGAACGGACTGACACCTTGCAATATGTATGATAAATCCTTTTTATTTGAACTTTAGCCATGCCCTTCAGTGTCATTACCTATTTATTTATTTTTTTTCTTAAAATATTACTTATATACATTTGGAGTAATGCTATTTTATATTTGATCACGGGCCAGTTTCACCTCTTATCTATATATATAAAAGGACTTGTCCTCACTGACTGAGGTAAGACGCACGCACAGCTGTAACCGCTGTACGTAGAATCTTGAAATTTGGACAGATGTTTACTTTCGTAATCTGGACATCCACTAAGAAGAGATTTTGAAAAATTTTAACCCTAAAGGGGTGAAATAGGGGTTTAAAGTTTGTATGGAAAAAAAATTAAATCGGCACCGATTTTTATAAAGCTTGAAATTTAGATTTTTAAAAGTATTTAATTGAATACGTGTTTCATCGTTTTCTAGAATTCTCCCCCTAAGGGTGCAAATAAGGGGTTGAAAGTATGTATGGAAAAATCTTTAAATGGCCACCGATTTTTATAAAAAATAAAACTTAAACTCTTAAAAGTATTAAATTGAACACATGTTCCATGGTTTTCTAGAATTATCCCCCTAAGGGTGCAAATAAGGGGTTGAAAGTTTGTATGGACAAATTCTTAAATCGCCACCGATTTTTATAAAATTAGAAATTTAGACTCTTATTACAATAATTCGAAATAATATTTCTGTTATTATACCCCGGAGAGATATATCAATATTTAAAGCAACATATTGACATGATATTGAATCAATATTCATTCTTTATAAAGAACTGTGTGAGCAGCTTACTCGGAGCTCAGAAATCCCTGCGAGTTTTTAATAAAAGAATATTAACTTCCAGCTTTCGGTAAGTTAATAGTACATAAAATAGGTGTACGTTAGTGAAAATAAATGTTGTGTTAATATTTACTTTTAAAAATATTTTTGAATGTTTTAAGAATATTTTTACACGAGTCTTATATCGGCCGGATAGGCAAATGTAACCTGGTGCTAAAACATTCTGCCCGTTTGAGTAGCAGAATCAAATACCGCACTTTATGTACTTGCTAAAACAGAGAAAAGGAAATAATTTAAATATAATCACTTCTTGAAATCGATGGAACCTAGCATATTCATTATTTCATTACAGTTAGATAATTCCCAACACAACACATCAATATAAAATAAATTATTATCATTTATCTTATCAAATGAGTGTAAACTCATAACATATTTATATATACATCATTAAAATTTTATTTATTAATATAATAGGTTTATTAGTTTTATTTTCTTTGCCTTTTAAAGAATAAATTAAATACAGAAAACGTGTTCAGAGACTCAATTTTCAACAGAAACAAATAGAAAAAGCACATTTGTCAACCTGAACAGAGAAATGAAAATTTCTGAAAACATTTTCTGGAAACAAATTTGATATATCATGCAATTCGAAGTAATTCGATCGTATAAATATTTTTATCAATTCTATTTCCATATTGAAAGATGAAACTGATATTTTATGTCATAAACGTCGTTTTGTTTACTGCCGGCAATTTCCACTCGTCTGACAAATTGATACACTTTGGGTCAAACAATCGCGAGCCTTTCCCCAAATTACTTACCCTTGGGGATATTTTTATCTATAATAGCTACTAGAGTTGATCTCAATTTTTTTTATGATATCAAATAAAAAAATATGTCACATTTAAAAACAAAAAAGTATTATGACCACAAAAAAATCATATTCATATTAT
>HE671081.1:63276-82482 GCA_000313835.2 Heliconius melpomene melpomene | reverse complement strand
CGTGTGACTGAAGCGTGACAGGTTGTGGGTTCGATTTCCACTCGACGAAATGAAATTCGTAATAGTCGAGGCAAAGCGTGGCGTTCAACCACCACTACATAAAACAAACAATAATAAACGTTTTTAGATAATTTACTACTAAATAAGTCATGCTACTGCGCTATGAATGTTTCATATTATATAATTGACACTAAAAAAAGAACCTAATCTGAGAACAACTATATCTGACTAATTTCTTATCGACCCTTTGTATCTCGCATGTTGATTAGTAGGCAGAGATTGCGAATTGATACCAGAGAAAAGAAATGAAAATATAAATATTTCATTTCGTCCAGTGAAATCACAACCTGTCACGTTTACTGCGCCGCTGTTGACCCTCGACTTGGTTATAATTAATTTAATCCTTACCTATAAGTTAGTAGTTGCTAATAATTAACATAAATATAAATATGAGCAAATATGCATTTATCACAACATATCCAACGATAAGATTCAAAAACAAAAGACTGTTAACAATAATTATACATTTATATATGAAGGAGTCGATAACTAATATTACATATCCAAGTTAGACCGTAAGGACAAAGGAAAATATCGATATGCTCTTCATTCATTAAGTACTATTTGAGATAATTAGATACTTATAATATAAGTACTAATTGAGAATAAACACTCAGTGGTATATCGCCTGACTGTAAGCGCGATGGTTGTGGGCTTAATTCCTCTTAAAAAATATTCTATAAATTATATTCCTTAACGGCACTAGCATGCAAAATTTGAAAGAATGAATTTGATAGGGTATTATAAATATATATTGAATTAATTCGTAATATCCAAAAAAATACCCACAAATTTTACAATAAACGTAGCGTCCTGTAAAAGATTTCATAGTGAAATTTTCATTTTTGAATATTTGAAAATTTTCGCTTACACTAAACGCAATAAAGCGTGCAGGAGCTGGTGGCTGCTGGTGGCGGTGGTGGTGTGTGGGCGTGGGCGAGCATTCCCAGATGCAACACACCGCGCGGAATACCTAATACTTCTAAGTAATGTTCGTCTTCTCTGCGGGTGCAGGTGGATTGTGAAGAAATGGCCTATGATGTGTCTTGATTTTTTTTACTTTTCTTTCTATTTTCTGCATTTTGTAGAGTAAGAAATTATTATAAGTGGTTGTGGTTGTATAATAAGTTAAAATGCGACGTAGAGTTCCACCAGTCAACACGCAATGGCCTCGAAATTTCCGAGACGGTTTCGAGGGATTTTCTAGAGCTGTTTATGTGAAATGGTACAGGATACAGCATGAAACTTAAAAAAAGAAAGTTACCTTAATTATCTCAGACAGAAACTCTGTCTTTATTATCTGTTAGGTACGTATCGGAAACTAATGTCACTATCGGCGTGACGAAACAAATCATATACGGTACGGAGCCCTAAAATTGAAAAATAACAATAATAAATATTTATAGTTGCTGGGTCTTCGCTATTAGATCTTGAATCTATATTACAGAGTATAATCTTTTGATAAAGCTGATATAAAATTCTATTAAAACCAATGCCATCGAGGATGTCGTGGTGCAATGGTACAGCGTCTGACTGTAGACGCGGTGGTTGGGGGTTTGATTCTCACTCCAGAAACGAACTATCCTAGCTTTGGTAACAAGCGAAAGTAGATCTCCAATGTATAAATATATTATACAAAAATTAAGCAATCAATCTAGAAATTGCCGTGTGCCAATCCTCGTTATTCCAATAAAGTTTACGTGCTCCAATAGTCAAGTGTAGCATACGAGTATAAGTGAGTTGCAAGTGAACGCTATTCGTAGAGCGGAGTTACAACCAAATCGAATATTTATCAATAAGTCAGTCCGTGGATAACATGTTTAGGGCCAATCAAATACTATTTAGCATAAATTAAGATAATTGTATATATTAGCAATAATAAATTAATAACTACCTTGGGAACGTATGGCTTAGTGGTCAGAGCGCTTGGACAATTCCAAGAGGCGTGAGTTCACATCCCACTAAGTTTTTTTTTTTGTTTTTATTTCTTTCCTAAGTGTGGAATAACACTTAAAAAGTAAATACAATAACTATTTTATGTAAAAAAATATATATAATTTTATTTAAAAATATAAAAATCTAATTGTGGCCTGTCTTCCAAATAGAAATCCGGGGATTTCCCCGGATTGTATTCTTCAAATTGATTCCCCGAACTGCGGTGTAGGCAGAGTGAATCTACTCACTGTTGTTAAACACTACGTTTTCCAAGCACCGCTCAAATTACGAGACCTTACGTGTTAAATAGTGGAATTCCACGTACATACATACGTTTTTTAACTACATTAGTAAATGGATATATTAGTAATAGACATTGTTACCAAAACAAGAAAATAACAAATATTGAATAAGCCACCTCCGTTGAACGTATAAGTAGAGTAGCTGTATCATCGCTTGTTTGCGCGTTTAAGCCATAATTAACGAGACAGTCAAGACGTGAGACGCTGTCTGTATGGGGGATTACTTGACACACATCAGTTAATCCTCATCTTAGGTATACGTCAGGACGGATGCTGAGATCCAAAATTTGTAGCACTAGTGAAAATCTGCTTATAGTTCTAAAATATTTTTTTTATGCTAAGTAAAATAGATACTAAATGTTAAGTGATTATTATATAAAAAGTAATAGCAATGCAGTAGCACAAGAGTGCGCTGGTAAATGCGACAGGTTGAGGGGTTCGATCCCCATATCTTAACATTAGGCTTCCTCTGCCTACTATGCAAGTGCGAAGCTGTATTATAATTATTTTAACCGACTCCAAAAAATGACGAGATTTTAATTACAAGTTCATATCATAGAAACCAAAAAAGTTGTTTTCCCCGTTTTCATTCTTTACTGCAATTGCAAAAACACTAACTTTATAATTTTTCTTTTTTTATAATTTAATTTTAGACTTTCTTTGCTTTATTTATTAAGAAATAATATTTTTCCAGTTTATTTTGCATTTACCAACTTATAAACCCGTGCATCAGTCAACCTTCCACATCCTCGTAAGGTTGAAGAAGAGTGAGCGTCGTTTTTCAATCACGACTCACGAGCTAAGTGTATTGTTTCGAGCCCCCATTTGTCTGGCCTTACGTCCAATTTGGAGTAACGCGAGATTCTCTTCACGTGCCCTTTTATAGTGAAATTGTAGCTCGAAGCGTTGGGTTCTTGTATTTTTCTAGTAGATTTCTTATTGGAGTATATATATAGATTATTTATAATAATTATAAATGATGAGGCCTTGAAGGCAGTCGTGGCACAAGCGCACTAACACCACATGTGGGTTCGATATCCTCTCACACAATATTTAATATTTCCATTTCTTTGCTCTGGCAATATCGCAGAGTTAAATTTCGCCACTCAACAAGCAATGCCTATAGAATTCAACGAAAAGTGGGGAGCAGAGTGTCTAACACTAGATTTCCTCTGCCAACCCTGCTACATGCGGGATACAGCATAAAGCTGAAAAAATAATAATGATGTCACCATATTTTTCAATGTATTTGACTCTTGAAGTTGTCGTGACGAATTTACTTTGATAAAATTCCTCACGAATGTTAATTAACTATTTTTAACAATTTTAATATAATATCGTATATATATAATCTATACATAATTTCTAGATATACCTTCTACCATCAATCTCAAACTAACGCACCTTGCCACAGCTTACCAGCGATATATCTCGGAGCAGCCATCGCCGGAATGGGGTCTGACTCACGTTATTTATGCACGCGCATTACGATATCCTGCCTCTTGAAACTGATTGAATTTTGTGGGTTGAACACATTTACACGAGGTAGCGGAAATACATTTGTTTTTTTAGGCCAATAAATAATAAACAGAATTGTTATGGACCGTTTAAAAGTCTTATTTATGTTTTTTTAGTAATACGATGTATTCCACACAGGGTGCCTACCCTGAGGGAACCTAGTGTTAAAACACTCTGTTCCCCATTATCGCCAAATTATGGAAGCATTTTGTGTTGAGTGGCGGAATTCAACGCTGCACTTTACCTCGAAACACAGAGTGAATTATTAAAAAGTAATATTAATGAATAACATTAAATTATGGATAGGTATAACTATCAAAAAATTGAAGATTTAAATTTTGTGAGGTTAAATTAAACCAATATAATGCGACGTTTATACGTCGTCGTCGTTTTAGTCGCTTTATAGCTACTAAATAAACGGGACAGTTGTGGGTTCGATTTACGCTCGAGGTAAAGAGTCACACCCGAAATAACTCGTCATAGACTCGAGTAACTACTATGCGAGATAATACTAAGAGCATCAGCATCAAAGAGCCACAAATAAATTTCAAATTCCTCGTTCCTTTCATGTACGTGACTTCACCCTTTTGTTGTTTTATTCTGTGGCCCTGTATTATTCACCTGTAGCTAGAAGAGAAGCATCTTTCCTACCTCGTTACGACACTCACTCCCAGATAACTTTCAATTACATTAAGTTCTTACTAAACCAGTGGTAACTGCGGGACGCGAGTGTGCCTTTGAAACAAGTTACTTTTAACTTGTTCAGGTTTTTCTTTTGTTTCGATTGTAATAGAATATTTATGCAAGAAGGAAATAACTATGAGTTAAATCGTGGTATAATATAGCCTTTCTTAAATAAAATGAAACAAAAATATTTTTTTAGTAATTTGAATCAATAATTTATTTTTTATTAAAAATAAATTTTGGTAATTCAATCGATTTCACAATCGTATAATATTATTTATTATATTTTTTTATACTGAATAAAACTTTTCTTATAACTTATACTTGAAAATAGTTAAACAAAATTAACATTTGTTTGCTTAATTACCTAAGAAATATGAATTATAAATTATTAGGTTTCTCAAATAATAGAAAATATGATAATGAAGTTGTAATTTATCAAAATTATATTATTTATGACTTATAAGAAATCGTACTAAAAACAATTACAATCGAATATTAAGCAAACACATATATCTTTACAGACAAAATCGCGTGTAGCAACAGTTCATTCAGTAAAAAGTATATTTATATTTTTCACAAAGTTTCATTGGCTTTAAAGGCTTTACTAGAGTGGTTTAAGCGGATCTAGAGAAAACGGAAAATTGGCAGAAAAGCGGATTTTGTTTCGAAATGAGAATACTGGAATTCACTTAGCGCGTTTTATAGGCCCGCTCTGTGAGTGACTTCTTCTAATTGTTACTTTTCGATACTAATGACTATTGATAATATATGTAAATAGATACCTTTACAGTGTGTGTTGTTATTATTTTTTATTTTTAAAGAGGCGCGGGTCTAACTCCGACCTACATAATTTTTTTTATGTTTTCTAAAAAGTATTTTTCTTTCCTAAGAGTGGAATAATAATAGTGGAATAATACTTGAAAATGTAAAAAAGACTTTAGAAATGGCTAATCACCGATCGCCAACATTATCCTATAAATATGTAAAGAAATCATGATAAATGTAGATTACTATCTAAAGCTTTTCAAAAACAAATTAGTATGGTCCATGCAAAATGGACCAAGGAATATATACCTTCAGAAACTAAGAGTGAACATAAAATATATGCATATATTTTTTGTAAATTTAATCGTTTATTCGATATTATAAAAAAATAACCTTCTTTTATTCATATATTAGTTAACTAAAAAAATCTAGAGATACCTTTTAACTTCGCTTAAGATTCCATCTTACGAGTATATAAAGGAATTCATGTATACGTGGTAAGAGAGGTAGACCTCGGTTGATCTTCGAAAAGACAGTATCAAAGATACTGGGTGAAGGACACGTAAAACGCATGAGGACCTCTCGGACTGCATGTGTTAAGAAGTTGATGACACTGGACGAGGCGAAAGAGGTATGTAGAGACCTTAGCTTTTGGCGCTCCATTCTCTCTGACTACCTCGCTAGTGATAAAGCGTGAAGCTAAGTAAGTAAGTATACATAAACCACCAGAACTGCATGTCTTGAACTTCGACGGTTAGCGGAAGGAGGGTCTTGTCATTAGGTCGTTGGTTCCCTCTTCCTACCCTGCCATATACAGGAGGACAGCGTGAAGCTCAGAGGATATACATATGTACATATATTAATAGTAACAATTGAAAGAATAATGTGATAAAATGCTTATATCCCATATATTTTATTACGATATGGGGGGAAGGGTGAAAGGACCATGTGTTATGATATAAATTATTGAAAAGTCTCGCAATAAAATCGGGTAATCCGAGAGAAGGCGACACGTTGCCAAAATGTGCGAAGTTGCGAATGTACTGCGTGTAACTGCTTGTATTTGAGCGTGGTACGAGATAAATGCTTAATTCCATATATAATTAAATAAAAATAAATTAGCTTCACGCTATTTCCCGAAGACAACTGGGTAGGCAGAGGGAACCTAGTGCTAAGATACTCCGCTCCCCACTTTCAGCCGAAATTTCCGCTGAATTCCATCTGATGGAAAATCTCTAAATAAGATGATGTGAAATGATGGAAATTAATAATGGATCAACTTGTAGACGCGGGACGCCATCATCAAACATTGTGAATTACAATATAACTTTGAAATAATAAATATTTATAATAAATAAGTCATATAATTAAATATTTTAATCGTGATGTAGTTTTACAAAGTGCATTAGGTTTTATTAATTAAAAATACTGAGTATTATCTTTAATAAATGAAATGTGACAAAAAAAGGAAGTAATTAACGAAACATGAATTTTGAAATAGTCACTCTGAAAGAACTCAAAGACATATAGATTATTTTCTTTTTCCTGATGTTTGAAATGAAACTGCTAATGCTAACATTTATTTCCAAATCGTCGTCAAAGTTTTAAAGGAGAGCAACCAAAGCATTTATTTTATTAAAACGCTGTAATCTAATGACTTACACCGTTAAATTCCCTTAGTTTTTTCTATAACCGAGTGCTTTACGATCAATACAGGGTACGACAAATATTTGTTTATGAGCATAATCAAGGTAGCACTTGTGTAGGGAGTGTATCATCGTTACAGGTAGGCGGTAGCACAGCTTTGTACCTTATTTCGGCACTGATTTGATTTTCGTATATATATTTGTATTATTTTCTTACAGTTCTAAAGATTTCTATAAATAAATTTGTGAGCAGTGGGTAATTTTTCATTCTCTTGCTTATCTTGTCAACATTTAGTAACATCAGTGCATAAAGAAGAAAAAAGAAGAAGTACAATCTAGGGAAAGAAAATGTTAGCAAAAATATGGTGAAGGTACGTTATTATTATTAACTGCATGCATACACTTTCTCGTACACTTCGCTAGCTACTTGCCCGCCCTGCTCTGTGCGGGATACAGCGTGAAGCCAGCGGAGCTTTGCCTTAATTACCCTGCACGTGCTGAGTGGCAGGAACCAATGACACGGTTAATGTATTTAAAGTTGGTATAGAACAAATAGAACAATATTTGATAATAATAATTTGGTCTTCCACGGAAATTAATTCAACGATAAATTTTCAATAGGCTCTCAAAAATATTTCTTGAGGCTGAGTTGCAGCGGTATAGCAACTGACTATAAATGTCCGGCCTATACGGTCGTAGGTTTGATTCCTACCCGTAGGAATGAATTATTTTTATTTCCTTGCTCTGTTAACAAGATAAAGAGCCACTCGAGTTCCGCCAAGTTATACATTAGGTTCCCTCTAAGTCTACCTATCCTGCTGTACATGGAATACAGCGAGAAGTTAAGAAAACAAAATAACAAAAAGAATATTACTAAGTATGAATAACTTTTAGTTGTTGATTCCATTTTACACTATTAATGTCGGAACAGTAGTTGTAAATTGAAATATTACTGTCCAGGTTCAAATAGAGCCTGCTCACGGTCTGGTCGTCCATTACGTGATACTGTATACAAAATATATTATTACTAAGTTTTAATGATGAAAATAAAGAATAGTGATATTATATTATGATTATAGAACTAGAGGTTCTATTAAAATAACGAACTAGAACAGTTTTATTAAATGCAATATATTTTTTAAAACATACGGCGAACATACTGTAAAAGAAAGATTTTATACCCAAAAGAAAATTTCGTCTTTTCATAATTGGAATATATATTTTTTAAAATAGGCGCTTGGAACCGCTCTTAGCGCCGCTGTTCCCATGACGCTCTATTATTCTACTGCGGTTGCCAAAAGTAGTAGCATTAAGATCTTATTTATGAGTTTATTTGAAAAAGCAAACATATACATACATTTACATATGAGTAGTTCGGTTCTCTTACAAATTTGAAGTTATACAATATGATACAATATGTTTGGCAACTTTACATAAAAAGAGCATCTCATAACTGCTGTCTATAGGTTTTGCTAGCAGTGTCTAACAGACCTTACCTAGGAATCTAGTCAAAGAGCCTATAAGCCGCTTACACCACCGCAGCGAGGGCTCTCAAATTTATTGTCGTACGGAAAATGCGCAGATCCTTTTAGTATGTAATTGGAGCATTGTCAGCTTTGCGACGCCAGTTCCAATTCGTGTAATTGTTGGTAGCTCGACTTTGATGGGTTAAGCCCTTACTTTTAAGTACTAAACTGTGCTTTCAGTTAATTAAACTTATTGACAAAAATATATTAACATTAATTATTTTTTAAAATTTTCGGTAATATTATACTATTTCTTATTTTGTTACCTATTACAGTAACTAGTATTAGATTGTGTAAATTTGTGTGATTTAGATATCAAGTTTTTTATTCTATATTGCGGAAGATCCAAATTAAGTATTTCAAATGTGCCTAGTAGTTTTTCCGAAAATATCATTTAAAGTTACAGGCCGGCGTGGCCCAGAGCACAAGGTGTGACTGTAACGCGACGGTTGTGGGTTCGATCCCCACTCGAGAAAGTGACTTATTTATTTACGTTTATATTTCCATTTCTTCGCTCTGGTGTTGAGGTAAAGCGCGGTGTTGAGAATACGGCAGAAAGTGAAGACCAACCCCTAATATCATAAATCTCTGGCAATGTAAAGATATTTTGAAATATCCAATATAATAAATATATACTTACATTTTTTTATATTTTGTTAAATATATATTATATATTTATTTCCTAAACAATGTTAGTCTTTTAAGCACAAATAATATATAACAATGACAATATCTAACAAAACAAACGTCCATCTCAATACGAGTAGGTACGTCATACAAAGCGGTGGCGAGTCAGCCCGACGAGGATTATCTGCTGAGATTTATTGCGCCTCAGTCAGCATCCCGGTCCACGAGATTACAGACCTATCCCTTGCTTCGCTACTCCTTTGACCGCTACTGGTTTTTGAAGAGAATCGCTAGATTTGTGACAAAAGGTATCTAAAAGAAGTCCACGGCATGTCCAGTTTATTATGAACTAAGGTGTAAATATGGAGGCCAAAAATTTTATTTAAGAAAAACTGAACATAGGTTCCATTTTTAGGATGAAAATTTAAATTAAAGTTCAACACATTAGCAAAATGTTATTTGAATTTTAATCTATATATATAAAATCGAAAGGTCACTCACTCATGACGAAATCTCAGAAACTACAAGTGCTAGGAATCTCAAATTTTGCATAGGAGTTACTTATAGGACGTAGGTGCTCGCTAAGACGGGAATTTGTAATATTCGATTTCTAAAGGGTTGTTTTTGGGGTTGAAAGTTTGTATGAAACTTCGTTACTACAAATGCTAGGAGTCTCAAATTTTGCATAGACGTCACTAGGACGTAGTCATGGAAACAGAAATTAATAATAACATAGTTCACGCGGGTGCAACCGCGAGCGGGCCGCTAGTTATTTATATGAACTTAAATTTTTAGGTCTGTCATAGACTGTATCGAAGAAAACCTACGCACCTACTACATTGTTCATAGTGGTAATTATTCCAAACGGACAGACAGAAAACTATGTATTGTGGGATAGTCGGTGTTCCGAAGAAGGCTATATTCCAAAATTTATAGAAAAAAATATTTGAAAATTAAAATAATAAAAAAAAAACTTCTACACGCTGTATACCGTACACAGCAGAGTAGGCAGAGGGAACTTAGTGTTAAAACACATCGTTCCCCACTTCCCGCTGAATTCTGATGGCATTGCATTTTCAGTGACGGAACTTAACGCCGCGTTTTGCCTCGACACCAAAGCGGAGCCTCTGCCCCTGCGCCAATAGAACTATAAAATAATAAAACGAATAACCATCGCCATATTTTCATTTCCATTAAACCCATTACTTGTTTTCACTGTGTAATAGTTGGTGAACAACAACAAAGGGACCGGAAGTAGCGACCACTTCCTGCTACCAGGTCTATAGGCACATGTTACGTCCGTTCTAACTTTTGATTTATATGAATTATAACTATTTTAATTAATTTACGTTTAAGCAGTCCGTCTAGTTCAAATAATATCTTATATTATTTTAGACTACACAGATTAGGGGTCTCGTCCGGCTTCGCCCGCTTGGTCTAAGCGGATATTTAATTATATCTAGGGAAAATTGATTAATTATTTTAGTATGGGAATCCATACTGTTATGCATTTAATAAATTAATGAATAAAGCATTTAATAACAATTTTGACCTAAATTTGCCCATTTCATCCATCCTCAAAAGAAATAATTGAAGTTTTATAAAAATGATATTTCATCAAGCGATTCTTTTGTGAGGGAATCTATTCGTCCATTGTTATGTTAAATGGAATTCAGAATATAGCTCATTGTGCAGTGTAACTACAGGGTGGAAAATGTGAACAATCAATACAAGGTATTTTTCCTTAGCAAATGTAATATTGAAATGTAGGTTATATTTTCTCTTTTAAAATAATAGTCTGTCATGGCGCAGGGGGCACAAAGTGTAACTGTAAATGCGACAGGTTGTGGGTTCTATTCCCATTCGAAGAAATATTTAATATTTCCATCTTTTTCGCTCTGGCGTCGGGGCAAAATACAGCATCGATTTCCGCCATTCAAAAAAAACATTATTGTAATTATAACATAAACTACTGAATAAACAATTTAAAACCAGACAGTTTAAGACAAGGTTATAATTTTCAGGGGATTCCCCGGATCTTAATGTTGCAATTAAGGAGCGTTAGGATTACGCTCTAAGCTGCCAAAAACACCTTTGTATAATATAAGCTAGTAATTACTGCCATACACTTTTCAAAAAAATAAGTATTGAAATTTGAAGCATAATTTTATATTGTAGTTTAATATTACCCTTATAGCAAAGGAAAAGCCAAGGAAAGAAAGAATAAAAATAATAATAATTCATATTTAGAACCGTATAAGTATTTGAAACTTAGTTAAAACCTAACGCCTTTCTTTGTCTTATTACCAGAGTGGGGAATTTAAAAAATCCCCCAGTGGGATTCGAATAGACAATCACATGCTGTGCCGTTGTGCTAACACGTGCTTTATATAGACTTCCAAATATGGGTCTGGTGGTTCAATACATGTATCAGATGGTGGAAATTCGGTGTGATACTGTTCGAGTTATTTGGAATTTGAACCTATAACCATTGTTTAAAATTGCATCATTTACGAGTAAATTAGTTAATATTCTTTTCTACTTAAGTGAGGTTTTATAGAACTAAAAACTAATAAAACTATTAACGATGGCTATAAAAGTTAAATGACTTTTTAATTTTAATGTACATATATGCATGAAGTTTTAATTGAAATCAATGTAACTTCAAGAGTGAAAGTAAATTAAGAAAAAAAGAAAATTAGTTGAAAAATATTTAGGTTTGTAGAAATTACTTTTATTTATTAACATTTTATTCCGGGGGTGGAAATTGATTAGAATGTTAGTTTGTAATTTTTCTGGCCGTTCTGGCGCTTTGGCAAGAGACGAGAAGTGTGATTGTAAACGCGACAGGTGTGGGTTTGTTTCCAATGTAAAAAATACAAGATTTCCTTGATATTTATAAAAACGTTATACTGGTCAATTATCAGCTTCAAAAAAATCATCGTCACGCTGCATCCCGCTTACAGCAGGGTAGGCAGGGGGAACCTAGTGTTAAGATACTCCGTTCCCCATTTTCTGCTGAATTCTGGAGGCATTGCGTGTCAGTGGCAGAAATCAACGGCGCGCTTTGCCTCGACGACACCAGAGCGAAGAAATGGAAATATAAACGTAAATAAATATTTTATTTCCTGGAGTGGGGATCGAACCCACAATCGTCGCGTTACAGTCACACCCTTGTGCCGCTGCGCCACGACGGCTTCAATTATTTAATTGGAATTGAAAAAGTTTAAATCTTTAAAAGAGTTTGTCATAGAATTAATGCTACTTAAAACTGTACCTAAATAAAATATTTTTTTTACAGCGAATTCTTAAAACTTTGAGCATTACTGAATATTATCTACTAACTTATACTAATTTGTAAATAGCAGTGTGAAGACTTCACTTGCGGAGTTACAAAATCTAAATACCATAAAAACTGCATTAAAAATTTCCATTCCACTATTTCACATCACACACATAAATCTTCTTATCGTTTTTTTTGAGTTAGTGACTGCCATTAAAATTTAACAGGCACAGATTAAGATAACGCCAGTTTAATTATAAACCCATTTGATTACAGCAAAATAGTGTGAAAACAGAGGTTTGTTTCAATTTTCCACATACATGGCGTCTGCCGTGGCTCGACTTTGATTACGCCAGTCGGGCGTGCGCGGCGCCGGTACTCGCAACGCTTACATTCGGAACTATAAAACAACCAAAACACAGCGATTAATCAATAATTGTGAGTTAAAATATGTAAAATCCATGTTTTTATTAAACAATTCTGTTAATAATTCAATTGTTATTTATAAATTGAATGAAATAAAATGGTGAATTAAGCAAAAAATGCTTCGATTCGCGTCTTTTTCAGTGCGCATGTGCGAAAGTTGACAGATAAAAAAACTGAATGAGCGTCTTCACTGAATAGGATTATAATCTGTGGTGGAGAATTATTGAATTGTGAATTGTATTATTATGTAAAATAAGATCTCAACTTGTGAAAATTTCATTTGAAATGCCTGTATGTTTATTGTTTACAAGTAGAATTTTATAAATATAATACAGTTTGCTCGTTACGAAGTATTGTTTAGATTAATAGATTATTCGCCGTGGTTTTCAAAAATAGTCATTTAAAATAGTGTGTCGACATTTGTTTTGGCTTAGTAACATGTTGCTAGAAGGCATTTATGTGATTAAAAAATATATGGCGGTATAAAAGTACCATGAAGACATTGCCAGTACCGATCTTATCTTAATTATTCGTATTAATTTACAATTAAATTAAGAATAATTTAACTCACATAACATTTCCTCAATGCGTCTGGCGCTGTACGGTATTTACGAGTCAGCAATGGGCAAAGGTTTAAAGTGGTTTTATCTATTTGTTTTAATACCTAAATGAAAACCATTTTAATTTTTAAAGTAGCAGAAAAACTAACGTCGATACAATATCTAGAAATGTGTTTTTATAGAATGAGGTGTATGAAAGACGTTTGTTTGTCGTTTTACTTAATGTACAATAATTAAATAAATAAGGCCATCATGGCAAGTAGTATTATGGAAAAATATTGGTATTGACTGTGGAAATATCTAATATATGCGAAACGATTAAATCGTGTAGTTTAACAATTTGCCCGATTGCCTATTATTTGACAAGCAGTGTAAATATACTTTATATTTAAAGGTTTTTTTTTATATTTAACCATTGGATAACTACATGTTATGACTATTACAAACTCTGAGAAATTGTTTATATTTAAAATGTTTTGATTTGTCTTTTATATTACGAATTATGAAACACATATTTAAGTGGAAAAAAACCAAGGAACCATGCCAAAATTTCAGGTATCTACGTCCAGTATTTTGGCTTAGTTGTTGTTTGTTAGTTACTCAATTCCTAACCAAAGTCGTTTATTATATTACACATATCGATATAGATAAGTTATTTCAAAACGGAAGAATTATATTAGGTATATATTATAATTTCAAGGTTCCAAGTACCGTACCAAATACCGAAAAATATGGGTATTGTTCTAGAGCCGACAGATATGGTTGTTTTGTAATATAAAATAACAGGTATATTTCTTTTACCTCATAATGTAGATAACATTATAAGTAATACATTAGTTTTAGCATCGCAATTAGTATACCAAATGAGGAAAACCACGTACAAGTGTATTTTTCTAGGAAGAAAAATCATTCAACTAAAACTGGTATCGGTACTTGTATATAAAACAAGTTGATTTGTTATACACTAACTGCACTTACTGGTTGTAAATAGATTTTACTTTCTATTTACCTTGCAATACTACTTGTTGGGTATACGATATACCTAGCTATAATAGCAAAAATAAAACCATTTGCGTATATTATGTCTACACTAAAATTTAAACTATTTTAATACCTTAAAAAAAAGAATGTGTCTTTTAAACACTAAGATTACCTAAGAAAGTTAAAGTTTAAGTTCAGTAGAACAATTTTGGAAGAATTATGCGAATTAAGTATAGATAATTTCGACAGCTAATTTATTTTGAATATTACCAAATGAATATCTTTTCTTTTCAGATTTTCCCTTGGAAACCTAACAAATGATCGTTGACTATAAACTGTTACATTGTTGCCTGACCATGAAGCGACGAAAATGTCTCAGTGTGTACGACGGCGTCTGCGCTTCACAACGTCTATGATACCTACGATCACACCACGATATTTTATGCTCATCACATGCGTGAGCCTTATGGTATCTGTGATATGGATACAGTTGATAGAAAATGGAAATTCGTCTAACCAAACTGAAATCTTAGTAACGGAAGCCCTGCAAAATGTCGCTCGAGATCATAGATACGCAGAAGTGTATAGAAAAGTGGAAAAGCTTCAGAAGGATATGAAATATATCCTCATATGGACACCATATGAATTTGCACCGTTCTACTACTTCGGTAATGGACAGAGGAAGTTCATTGAGTTAAATTGTCCGAACATAAATTGTTACGTGACAACAGATGTAAATTTTTTCAATGGAGACACCACGAAATTTCATGCTATAGCCTTTAATGGGAGAAATGTGGATGAAATATCGAAATTAGGTTTGCCCAAATATCGATCACCGCACCAAAAGTATATATACTTTAATTTGGAGTCAGCTGACAACTATCCTGTTTGTTCTGATATTTACGATGGTTTCTTTAACTGGACGTCAACGTATCGCTTAGACTCAGACTTGCCCTATCCTTATATCCAAATAAAAAATGTTCGAGGAGAGATTATAGGTCCAAAGAAAGATATGAAATGGATTACAGATAACGAAACTTCTATTGATGAAGATTTAGAAATGAAAATTCAAAATAAGACCAAAGCTGTAGCTTGGTTTGTTTCCCACTGTAGCAGTCGAAGTGGGCGTAAAGAATACGCAAAACTGTTACAAAAGGCTTTAAAGAAGTACGGTTTAACTGTAGACATATATGGTGCATGTGGAACATTGAAATGTCCGAGATCTCGAAAGAAAAGTTGCTTTTCGTTTTTGGAAAGGGATTATTTCTTCTATCTGTCGTTTGAGAATTCCTTTTCTGATGACTATGTGACAGAGAAGTTGTTGACTGCATTAAACCATAACGCTGTTCCTATTGTTTTTGGTGGTGCCGACTATTCCAGGTATAGTTTGTCTTAATTAAATATTTTAATAATTTTATTTATATTTATGTATAATTTAATTAATTTAATTTATATATCCTAACATTTGATCACGAAGTTATATTTCGTTTTGTACTTGGAGAAAAATGTGTGAAAAATATCTCCGTTTACAATGTACATGCAATGATTGTTAGCTCAATCCTCACTCGGGAAAATTATTCATTA
Source organism: Heliconius melpomene melpomene (assembly GCA_000313835.2). Lineage (NCBI taxonomy): Eukaryota > Metazoa > Arthropoda > Insecta > Lepidoptera > Nymphalidae > Heliconius > Heliconius melpomene. Next base: position 66,582 of record HE671081.1, on the reverse strand, counting down.
GGAATTTTTCTCTAGTGTGAAAGTTGAACTTGTTGTCCGTCACTCCGCACGTAGTCTGAAAATTGGAGGAAATATAAGGAATTTCTTAACAGGAACAAAAAGTATTAACACTAGGTTCCCTCTGCCTACCTTGTTATGTGCGGGACACGAAAGTAAATATATGACAAAACTAAACTTTTCCTCCACAGATTTCTTCCACCAGGATCTTACATAAATGCTCGAGTGACCAACCCACAAGACTTAGCGGACATTTTATACAATTTAATAGTATCAAAAGAAAATTATAAAGATTTTTTCCATTGGAAGTCATTGTATTCGTACCGCGATCCGTCCACTACTGATAATGTATGTAACCTCTGTGCAGCTCTTAATAATAAGGAATTATTTGAAAAACCCAGTGTTTATAAGGATTTTAGAGAATGGTGGTACCCTAGCTTCGAGGATAGGTGTAAAACGTGATATATAAAGATTTTGAAGATATGGATAGTAAGTTCAAAGATAGAATTCGGCATATTTTAATTGCCATTGAGAATTGAATAATAATACCTGACTATTTGCTTGTGCAGAAGTCACAATAATTATTAACTGATAATAACTAATTGTTTGTTGCAATTACCAGTAAATTAATGTACAGTTCGTTAATTGTTAATTGTGATTTTCACACTAACAAATGATCATTTGTTAATATTTGATTTTCAATTCCAATTATTTTTTTTTCAATTCTGGTTTTGAAGCTACATCTGGCTGAGGAAGCAAGGTATTTAGCATTTAATTTATGTTATTTAGATATAAAAATTTTGATTAATAGTATTATTAATGTTGTGTGATCCCAATTTTGATACACTGCCAAATATGTACTGTTGAAAAATATAAAACCTAGTACTTACATAATATGTCTATTATATAAATTTATACATAGGTACAAACTTTATTGGAACTTAACTGACACCCCTAAAACCCAATAAAAATAAAGAAAATAATAATTTAGCTATTTAATTCCCATAAAAAATGGTAATTTATTCATTTTAAAGCTTTTGATAATATGAAAATCGTGAATCTCAAGATTATGACTCTATCGTGGATGGTGTACGGTGTTTGGGAGTTCCAGTAAAAATAAAGGAAATCGATAATCAGGAAATATTTAAAATATAGTCGTTCGTAAGGCTAATTAGACAAATAATAGATAAACATTTTTGTTATGTCTGGCAACATGCATTATCTGGTGGAAAGTGGAGAATATAGTGGTCAATAAAGTTCCTTCCATCCATATTTCTCGAAATTAAAAATAATTTTAAACATAATAAGATTTTCATGTAATTTCTAATACTGTGAATAACACTTACAATATTAGTAAATTTAATGAACTATTGTCTTGTATATTACTTCTTTCATTAGAAAATAAATTGTCTATACATATGACCATAAAATCTGAAAACTAACTAAACAACAAAGATATTTTACTACTATTTTTTTTATTTCAATTCAATATACTTTTGTTTTCTATATAGCAAGTAATATAAGAGTTACTTATTTAACGTGTTCCATCGATGCGTCATCGTATGTGTCATACTGGTAATTGCACTATAATTGTTACTTATCTACAGTACGGTAGCCGAGTTATGGTAAATCAGAATTTTTAGAAAAAGAAAATAACAAAAATTCTAATTTTTGATTATTCTTCCCGAGTGGGTAATGGGCAAAGGTTAAGAAAGCTTAACTTCAGGGCAGCCACGACTCGTCGAGCGTACTGTAATTCCTTATGTAACTTATTATCGGAGACAAATACAAGTAGTGTTAATACTTCATTTTCCACTTTCCGCCTTTTTTTGGCGCTGCTAGCTGCTGCTCGCCTATATGGAAAGAAAATAAAAATATAAATACTTGCCTTAGTAGAAATCGAACCTAGATATAGCGGGTATAAGAACTTTCTCAACTATTCCATGATGTACTATTCTAGCTTAGGACGCATTAATTTACTATTAATTAATTCCATAAGTGTTTATTTTAGTATTAATACTCAAAGAATTTATTTACTTTAATTTTTACTGTATGTACAAAAGGTAGCTTTAATTTGTGCTGTTGTAAATTATAAGTATTTCGTATTATGTAAGAAAGTAACTATGGAAATTTTGTTAAGTAAATTGAATTATAAAATCGTATATATATAAAAAATAATAATACTACAATAACTGATTGTTTACTATATAAAGAAATAGCCTATTACAAGTATAAATTATAGTTATATTTTTTTTAGATTCACTTTGTATTCCGCTCATAACAGAGTAACCTACCCTATCCATTCCACGCTTTCTGCCGAATAGTTATACTTATTTTTTTGAGTGGGAATCGAACCCACAACCTGTCGCTCCTTTGCAGTCGCACGCTTGCAACCGCTGCGCCACGACGACCTCTGGCGTTCTCTTTTAGGAAGTGTACCTAATATAAAAATATGTATACGCATTTATAATATCTAAATTAATTTGTTTGGTAATTATGCCTTTGTTTTTTTTCTACATCATATTGTTTCTTTTATTGTTTTTATTGTTACTTTAGTTTGTATAAGTACCTTCACTACATTCAGGAAGCCTTTATCGTCCCGAAATTTGTACTTACTTATTTCTGTTTATTTAACTTATTGAATAAATTAGTCTATTTTTTGTTTTGTTAAAATATAATGAATACACGGAATATATTTTTTTCTTTTTAGATTCTACCATTAAAATAATATGTAATATACCTTAACTTTAACTAGGGCTTCCTATCCCGGTATATTGAGATCTCGGTATTGCGGGATCCTGCATCATTTTCCACTCTACTAAGAGGCTCTCTCTAAGAGGCTCACACACTCATTACTAAGTTACAGGAGGATGCTCAGAATGCTACCGTGTCACATAATATTAGCTTGTATAATGAGTTAGTTGAGAGTGCCCCGCAGTTGGTTTCTCCTGTGTTGGACAGACATAGTCACTCAATTATTGATCTCACCAAGAATGACACATCGTTATTCAATCTTAAAAAGGATCAAGTCTGCCTCACTGCAGTAGAAACAAACTAAAAAATACATAAAAATCAATAAGTTTATTGTCAAAACTAAAAAATTAATAAAACAACATAGTTATATGTCCAAGTGTGCAAAATTAAGTAAGGAGAAATTGGAACTATATGATGATTTAGAAATGTGCACAAAAAAACTAAATAAGTGTAGGTTAAATTATGAAGCTGATACACAAGCACTACAAAGTGAAATTAATTATTTAAAAGACTCCCTTGATATACTTAATAAAAAGTATGTCAATTCATTGAACG
>HE671081.1:33315-63176 GCA_000313835.2 Heliconius melpomene melpomene | reverse complement strand
GAGAGAGAGAGAGAGAGAGTCTGAAGTAAAAATAACGTTGTAGAGTTTAGCGCGTTCAAACCCAACAACCAAAATATTTAGTTTTATAAAATTAGTATATCCTTGGATAATTATTTACTTTTACTATGTACATAAGTAAAAAAACAAAAAGAACAAATCAATAATATAAATAAAATATACAACATAAGAGATATAAACATCAATTGGTTCCTTGATTGTTCGAACACGCGTCTCCCTGTTTGTTTAGCAAACGAACTGGAACTGCACCACTGAACTGATATACAATTACGTGAGATCGGAAACGACCCTGAAACGTGGATTGGAGCTGGCCCCGTTTCTACAACTCTTTTCATGTATTTGTTATTATTGATAAAGACTCTTATTGCAAAGTGGGTTTTGGACTGGCAGTTCTATATCCGTTTGGGGGAATGATAAGGTTTAAAATTAATATTATTTTCATTTATTCGCTCTGTCAATTAGGAATAGCTTGTTGCGGCGTTGAGTTCAGCTATATAAACAGTAAAGTCCCAAATTTGGATGGAAAGTGTAGAACTGATTTTCTCAATGTATTCTGTTATAAGCGAGAAAAAGTGTTAACTAGGAAAAAATGATTGATTGATAGAGATGGTGTATCCTACACCAGAGTGAAGAAAATGGAAGTACCTATAAATATTTCGTTCCCTCGAGTGGGAATCAAACTCACAACCTGTCGCGATTATAGTCACATTTTGTGGCCCTACACCACGACTGGGTTCACTCGTATTGTCTATGGTCTTCTTAAATAAAGATACTACGGTACTTGCACTAAAAATAGGCAAAAGGTGGAAAACCGAATGTTACAAAAACAAAAGAAATACTAAAACTCCAAAAATATATGAAATTTAAAAAATAATTACAATACATTTATCTATTTGTACATATGTTAGTCCTTCTTTATTTATACAAACATTTTTGCACCTAAAAACTTTCAATACGAATGAACTCAGTCACGTACTTGTTTCACAAATTTTATTTCTCACACACTCTTCTTCTGTATTTTTCAATATTCAGTTAACATATATTGAAAATAAGAAAAGTATCGACAAGAAAAGAACTCCGATACCTTCGGACACGTGACCTGATCGTAAATGGGCGGTAAACACGTCACGCTAACCTAATCTACTGGCCCATTGTGACAGAAGGGATACCCTGTTACCTTCAAAAGCGACGTAATCGATGTTTTGTAAGTAGAAGTTCACTTTTAAAGTAAATAGATGTAACTATTCTTTTTTAATTATAAAAAGAAATGATATATTTAAGCCAGTCGTGGCGCGGGAGCACTAAGGTGCTTTTTAGGTTTATTAACAATATACACCCACGCTTTTTTTACATTATTCCTAATGTAAAAAAATAAATTAAAAAATATCTTTTTTTTTACTTTTATGTTAATTTTATCACAAAAGCGTGTTTCCTTAGTTTTTTTAACTATTATTTATTTACTTTAAAGTTTTTTCATATTATAGCATTGTCCTAGGACCAAATTCGACGTTTCAAAGTCGGTCAAAATTACGTCAAATATTTTAGTTACAAACATACATACGACCGAAGCTAATAAAAACATTAAAAAAATATATTTTATATCCAGACAATTTACCCTAACGAGATCAAATGTCTACAATACTTTCTAAATGGCTTCATTTAGCTTCGTGTAGGCAAAAATCTCATTTCCTGCGTTACAAGCAGCGCTGATAAAAAGCACGCCTCGGCTGACTCCATTCAACATCCCATATAGGATGGGGGGGTAATGTATTGTTAGGAAATTCACACGTCTGGTCTGGTCTGGCTTTGAACGTTATCAAAGTTGGGTAATACTCAATTGGAGATTAGTGTTCAGTTTGCGTATTTAACTTTTGAGCTTCATGCTCTATTCTGTTCTGTATGCAGGGTGGGTAAAGGGAACCTGGGAATCTAGTACACTTTCGTTCCTTATTTTATGTTTAATTTGTAGGCATGTAGGCATTTGCCTCGTTACCAGAGCATTATAATCAATAAAATATTTAATTTCCTCGAGTGGAAATCGAACTTAAAATCTGTCGTGTTTACTGTTAGACGCTAATGCCTGGCTTCAATTTAATAGTGCGTGTTGAGTGGTCGAATTTCACGCTTTATCCTGTCATCAGAACTGATTAGATTCAAACCTACTAACGTAATGTTCACAGTCAGACGTGCTGCTGTACCACGACCGCCTTTATTGTACACTTTCTAAAACTTTAGTTTGTGAAAAGTACACTTCACAAAATCTTATGTACTACTCACGTTGAAAATAATCCAAAGCAATATCGTAAAGCGCTGAGACGATATCATATTTCAAACACTTAAATGCGAAGAATTTCACCAAAATATTGCAATTTTAGAAGTTGGAAAATATATTTTTGTAAGGGCTCCTACTTTTGTAGTTTTAAGTTATCAACCATTACCAAAATGTTTTAACTTTTGCCGGCAAGAAGTGTATTTTATACATAAAAAAATATCTATACCAGTAACGTTTCTATGTTTTTTAGCTCCATACTGTAATTCCGCAAATAGCAGAATAGGCAATGGAAACCGTTCCTTACTTATGAACGGATTCATAATATAATCCATTTCTCTTTGATTCATGACCCATTCCCCCAAATGCAAATCGAACCCACAAGCATCGCGCTCACAATCAGGCCTTAGCGCTTTTATTTTATCCATCTAATATAAAATACCTTAATAATATAATAAGATATACCAATATATTTAATAAGCGTAATTCCTACAAAATATGTTAGCTGCGTATGTTGACTCGAGTAGTCGGCGGAGGAATGTGTAACCGCCGGGGGCGGGGGCGGGGGCGGGCAAATATTTGATTAACCCCGCGGTCGCATGTGAACCCGCTAAATTATATTAGCTAATAGCTTCGCCTTTTATTTTTCATCTAATAATGTTATTTTGTTATGGAGCTTTTAATTTTGTTATTTTGTGAAGGAATAGTTAGTTGGTTTATTTGTGTTTGTAATATAAATTCTTTATCCAGTAGTGGTGCAAGGGCACAGGAGTGTAAATGCAAATGCGACAGGTGATGGTTTCCATTTCCACTTAAGGAGATTAAATATTAAAAAAAAACATTTCCTCGCTGTGGTAATGAGGCACAGCGAAAGAGGTAACGGAAGTGTATTAATGGGAACGGTGTGTCTTAACACTAATTTCTCAAGATCTCTGCCTACCCTTCTAGGTCCCGCATATACATAAAAAATCTCGGATAAAAAACATCCATTTATATTTTTTGAAATTTAAGTGTAGGCACTCATAGTGGGGTGCGACGAGGCAAGTTCGATCTGCACTCAAAGAAATCGAATTCAGGCGAAAAATAGAGAAGAACTGTGAATCAAAAAAAATCAGGTATTTCTCAATATTTAACGTCTTTTAAAACATCAATCTAATTCAACATTAAAGAAATAGAAATGAATAGAAAATAGAGGCTGTCGGGTCAAATGCGACCCTCTCATATAATACCCAGTACAATATACTGGACTAACGCTAAACTGCTATAAGTATTGCAAGTCGGTCCGGCATTTGGAGGTGGCGGCGTACATACAAATGTAGGGAAAAGTGCTATGAGAAATGAGGTGAACGGATACGGCATATACGTAGTAAATGTCAATATTGAGATATATCTACATATATATTTGAGACAAAATCGGTTAAATGCGAGCCGGACTCTTCCTTCGAAGTTTCCTTACTAATTTCAGGAATCTGACTTCGTACCAAATTTCCTAACTATAGGTCCACGGGAAGTACACCTGTAGGTTTTGATTATGCGGCGAAATTCTGCTGCTCCCATTTATTCAGTACTTCAACGGACCGAATAGCGGAATATAAGTCCAATTATTATTAATTTAATATATACCACATCCAAGCACACCACCCCAATGTACGCAGTCTTAACTTAGCTACTTTATTTGTGGAAGGTGAGTCCCGAGTCTCGTTGAAAGAGATAGTTCCGTGTTTGCGAGGCACGACACGTCTCCAGACTTTTTAACTTTACTTTCGTCCCGGTTTTTAGTGATTATCTAACTTATCAACTTTTCAACGAGAGAGAGCTTTTAATATTTATATATACGTCTATAGTAATTTGTAACTTTTTGACTTGACACCAAAGCGAAGAACCGGAAATATTAATTTAAATAAATATGTCATTTCCTCGAGTGGGGGTCGAATTGTATGCAAAAGGGGTCGTATAATATGCCTAATTAATGTATATATTTATTTGTTGTTTTTAGGATAGTACATTAATTGATGATGGCTGCTATACCACAACATATTCATAGGGTCAGAGTCACCTTTCTTATTTCTACCTTAGTTCTTTCTATTGATATTAAAATTAATTTTAGTATAATATTAAGAAATACTGTATACTAAAAGCTTTATAACCTAAATCAATAATCCAGTATATATGTAGTTTGTTACGCGGTATAGCTGTAAATGAAAAAAAAACCGACTAATCCTTTTACAGGCAATATAAAGACGACGTACGAGTAAGGTTAGAAGCTCTATAGTTTTACTATCGTTGGGTGCCATTTTCAGATTGGTTATTTATGAGCCTGGGGCACTTCATAAATAAATCCATACACGATGCCGGACTGTGAGGGTAGTAAATTAGGAAATGCGAATAAATATGGGAATGCGTAAGTATAATTACATGTATCTGAATTTGGATCTAGGTATTTGGAAAAATTACACAAAGTTAGAAAATGTATGATAAAATATGTTTTTATTAGCTGAACCCTAATTTCAAGTTCAATTTTATCGTAATTGTCTTTTAACTTTCTAACAGCATATCTCTTAAATAATGGAACGATAATGTAATTGCATTTTTTTAAAAACACGTAAAATAAATAAAAAACACAAACGTTCAATTAATCTTTTGTAATTTCGGAAAGTGAAAATATGTCAAGTACGTATTTGTAGTTCACAACGACGAACTTTATTGTATAAGGGATAAATTTGAAGTGCAAAAACACGTATTCAAAATCAAATCAGCTTCACGCTGTATCCCGCACACAGCAGGTTAGGCGGAAGGAACCCAGTGTTAAGATACCCGTTCCCCACGTATTCGACCTACATACTATGTAATATGACAATTTATCGTACACGAAAGCTATTATTACAGTTTATATAATAAAATCTTATGGCGATCATATAGCTCTAAGGCCATGTATACATGGTACGAAATTTCCGAAATACCGAATACCGTAATAAAAGAAGCTGATATTAACATTCGAAGGGTAACTCGATCCTCGCCTCGAGCGGAGATCTATTGGTTTTATAAGCGTATAGATATAGAGAGAGTCATATTGCTGGAACATCGTGAACGTCTTATGAAAAATATATGACGTATTTTATGGTAACGAAATATGACCAGTGGTCGTCAAATAAATGATAATGTTTCTATAATTGTTTATACCATCTAAAAACATTTTTTTCTATTTTGTCCTAAGTCTATATGTAAATAAAAATATATGAATATATATGAAATGAAAAAATAATGAAATTATAAAATGACATTATATACAAAATTCTAATTAAAAGTTACCTAACTGAAAATTTTAATTACCTTAACTACGAATTAAATTTATAAAATTATTTATAGATTTCTTTATGGGATGGTTATAGATATTTGGGGAAGTATATATTTATTTTCAATATTTTTTTTTGTTGAGTTCTACCACTCAAATATATGTTCTTGAAAGTTGAATGGCAAGTAAGGAACAGATGTCGTCCACGTTACTGTGCGGGAAAAAGAGAAAATGAAAAGAAAATGCTAAAAAAAATTAAATTTACAACTATAACCATGTCTAACATCTATTCCTTTTACATTTTAAGTGGATTTAAAATGTCTATCCATTCAGCATACACGTGCAGTACTTACTGTAAGCCGTCTAGAAAGCGGTCAATATTGACAGATTGCTCTTTTCTTCTCTGTATAAAAGATTGGGAGCTACCTTGAAGTTCTGTTCAAACAGTTGACAAGTTGCACTTTTAGTGTTCTAGGTATCTATCGTAAATCTAATAGTGGAGGGGATTACATATTATGTATGTAAGTATGTGTATATGCGTAACCAGTGTTTTGGAGCTACTTAGATATTTTTTCTAAGAATCTTATGACGAACGTTTTAAAGCTTTTCTCTTTGTCTTCTCCTTAGGAAGGGAGTTTGTGCAATGTCTAGTCATGATCTGGTGTTCTCTTGGTTAATTAACTTGTAATAAAGAAGTGTATATTAAAATAAATAAAATATTTTATGTTTTCGTTTCTTCGCTCTGGTAAAAAGACAAGAGCGCGGCGTTGAATTCTGCCACTCAACACGCAATTATTGAAGAATCCAGCGGAAAGTGGGGAGCTCAAGTGTCTGAATTGGGAACGAAGTGTATCCCTAGCGGGGTAGTCAGAGAGCGCTAAACGCTACGGTCTCTACATACCTCTTTCGCCTCGTCCACTGTCAACCTCTTCATACATGCCCCCCGACGGATCCTCGTGTTTTTTACGTGACCTTGTTCTTCGGTCTATGTTCTTAAATCTTATTTCTGTCTTTGATTCGTATCTCCAGTCTCCTTCTATCCATGGTATGTTAGCAGTGCAGGTAAAAGCTGGTAGATAATAAAATATAAGGCAATTATATTGGAGTCCAGTTTTATATGGCACGTTATAAGCGTCGTTTGATACTGGACGCGCCTTCTTTACGACTGGCTAATATCTCATTTTATAGTGGTTTTATTGACGTGCGTGTGTGAACTAAGGTTGTATGTATGGAAGATATAAATTGATATTTTTATCGAGAGATATTTTTTAATGTATATTTTATGAAGAAATTATATATTTATATTTCTAATGGCTCTCCATTCTCCATGTTCGCCGCGCTTGCTGTATAGATCGAAAAAAATGTTCTCAGTTCTCAGTGGGAGAGAGAGAGACTTCACATGATTATAAACGCGACAATTCTAGGTTTGATTCTCACTCAAGATAACTATTATAGTTAATTTCTTTTTACTTTTCTTCTCTGGTGACAGCTTTTTACTTTCCTTCTCTGGTGACTCCATACGCAATATCTAGAAAATATCACAAAGCTACTAAGAAATATAATCTATATTTTGTCCTAAAATATCATTGTCTGAATTGATAAGTTCGAAATAACAAACAAGGCGACTTTAAAACAGAATTTATAGGAACTAAATCTGAGAAAATAAAATTTAAACGGTCCAGTTGTTTGTCACAATCGTAACTATTGGTCTAGTACCTATAAAAGTTCTTCGCTAGATTGCTTCTCTCCTATAGTAAGATAGTTTGTGGTAAATAAGAAAAAAATGAGAAAGTTTTTCTGAGGTTTACTGTCGCAAGGACACAAGCGCACAGGTTGTGAGTTCGATTCCCATTCGAGGAAATGAAACATTTAATATTTAAATTTTGGGGGATGAAAATTCATACTTATACTACTTATTACTCGTAATATTATAAACTAGCGACCCTCTTGCAGCTTCGCCCGCTTTTACTACTGGATTATTCATATAATGTATGTTTGCAAAGTATTTAAGATAATGTGAAAATTTATTAAACCCTAATGCAACCCACATTTTCGTTTACACAGCAAGGATTTTTAGTACGTACCGTAATTTTAAATCTGTGCTACTAATCTTTTTAAGTACTTATTAAAATATATTTAAATGACTATTTTTAAATAGTTAAATGATTATTTTTAAACAGAAGAAATTATAAACAAAAACCTACTTACTAATAACTACTACAAAAAATATTAAACCAAATATATCGCGCTGAAATAATACATTCAACTCCAATTATCCAACACGTGCAAACGCATCTAAAACTTCGTTGTTGTAAAGACAGGCGGGTTTTTTTTTCGAGCTTGTGGTTAATGCTGAAGAGGGTATTCTGTCCCTGATGAAAAGCAAGCACTACGTGGCTGCCTGTGAGGAAAATTAAATAGAATGCATCGGCCGGGAATCGAAACCGGGCCGCCCGCGTGGCAGGCGAGCATTCTACCACTGAACCGATGCGTATAAGGCAGGCGGGCGCGGCGGACTCGCTTGTATAAGCAAAACGTCGCGGGACGCATGGCGAGTGGCGAGCCGTATCGCAGCAAGGATTTTTTGATATTGTAACAACTTCTAAAGTACTTATTAAAATGAAAAATAGTAAAACACAGTTTTGATCTACATTAAATGGCCAACGTAACTAATATACTTATTTATATGCTGAGAGTAAGGGATAAGTGAGTTGAGTAACATACAGCTGATGTGTCAACAATTAAATGCGTTCTTCTCTAAAACTATACGCAATTTCGAAATAGTGTAAAAAGCAAATTTTATCTTCGTTTAACGTAGAAATTTAATAAAGTATTTTAAAGGATAAGGATTAATACCATTATGGAAAAATAACCCTCACAATAAAAAATATATTGAAATTACAATTTTTAGACAGAAATATCATCAGTACACGTTATTCGTAAAAAATATGAATATGCTGTCGCGGACTTTTTTGTAGATCTTATTAAGAGGAACAATACTCCACTACATTATTTTCATGTAGTATTTACCATTAAAGCAGCGCATGCGCGAAAGTGTCTCAACGGGTAGGACTTTATACACATTTATCGTATTTATGTTAATTTACATAAGAATGTACAAATAATAAACTTTATATAAACCTTCCCTGAGAAATACTCGACCTAATGGTGAAAACCGCGTCTAAATCCGTTGGGTGGTTTAGAAGAGGAAGAGTTAGAAAGTTCAGACAGACACGAAAAGCGACTTTGTTTTATAAGATATAGGATAGGATAGGATATGAAAGATTAAGAGGAAGGATGTATGTATTCCACTTTCACGCAAAAATCTTGAAATTGACTCGACAAAACTTTACAATAATATAGCCTATAGACCATAATAACACACACGTTACAATTTATGTAGAGATTTTGCATAATTTGACTATAAGTACAAGCGGTCACATATGGGTCGCTAGTTCATATTCATTTTGTTGCTAAATGTTGTAAAAAGCTATATTCACATATAAATAAGTATGAGCAAAGACAAGTGCACTAATTCTTCATCTATATAGAATACATGCTTAAAAATGTCATCACGAGCTTTGCAAAGCTCAAAATAAGTGTAAAAACATACCTATTCGTTGAAAGCCCACAAAGGCGTCTGCGGTCAGCCTTTATAAAGTGGACTTTTATATCGGACCCCGCGAAACACGACCTCTCCGGGTAAAGTATATAAACGAAGATCTAAATTGAGACTGGATGTGCCTCATATATATTGGAAGCTAGTGTAATTATACCAGTTTTTAGCAGTTCGATTCCTATTTAGTATTATAATTTAGTTTTTTCAATTTGATTCATTTCATAGCGGTTTCCACATGGAAAACATAATGTATATAATTTATAAATGAAGCAGGAGAGTGACTAGACACTAGACACTAGAGAGGTGTTTTGCTATATTCGTTAGAACATGATCTGCTACAAATCTCATCAATACTAAATTATAAAAAGCAATAATTGGAATCTTACTATTTCAATACTTGTCTCTTTTACTCTATCCAAGAGCTGTAGTCAATAAAAAATTAAGTTTCTAGCGGCTTAATCATTTTTATTTGCACAAGTTTCAATTTCAATGAATATAGTTGTGGAAATAGATTGCTCTTTATGGAGTACGTAAAAAAATATTTGTACACATTGTTCACATTCTGCAATATTTCATTGGATTAATTTATAATTGTTTTTTCGTATTATTTTTTATTTCCTCGATCGATTGAATCCAAGACTTCTTGCATTATAATTAAAATTATTAACCACTATCCTTACCAATAAACTGTTCTACTCATCACGAATGGACCTTTCTGAGCTGTACTATTATTACCCAAACTAAAAAAAATATTAAAAAATAGTTCTATCCAGATATTAAACATCATCGTTTCTTTCCCCCGGAGATTGAATAAGGCCGTAGTGGAGTCGACTCCGGATTTATGAGGATTCCTCCGCCAGCACTCCTCCCTGATTGCCAGTTTATTTCGTGTCGAACTGCGTGAGCTACGCGACGCGACGATACCACCCGGGATTAATGAACTGTTCTAAACTACTGTATAGTATTTTAGATTTCTTAATGCATTTTTAATATTGTCCTTTTTATTATATTTTTCTTTTAATACATATAATACATATACAATACATGTACGTATGTTTTTTTCCTTATTTTCAATACTCATTCATAATTACTATTAATATACGCAAATTACACTTACTATAAGATTATAATATATACTTACTTACTCAAATCAATATCGAATTTAACTAATAATTATAAGATACGAACAGAAATGCGTATGAAATGAAAAGAGTTCATATCTAAAATTGTTAAAGTTTTTTAATATTTTGTAAAGCTTTTACACATTAAAGATAGGAAATAATAAAATGTTCGTCTCGACGATAAAGTTATCTTATAAGGGTTCCGTTTTTCCCAATTGAAATAACGAAGATTTCCACAAACTATTAAAAAATTAGCATTTCAAAATTCAGTTTCTAATGTATTTTAAAAAACTTAAAACTCTGTTCTGTTCTGTTCTTTTTATTATGGCGTTCCGAGCGTGCCAGTTAGGCACAAAATCACTTCGCCAGTGTCACGTTGAATGGAGAACTCACGAAAGAGGTTGTACGGTTAACTTAAAACTCAATCCCCACCTATATTTTCCACATGACAGCATCAAAGGCGATGGACAAACGACGTCAGTACGTTACCAGTTTTATTGGCTCCATAAAATAAAAGGCAGGTAAAACTCGGTACTTACACGCGGCTGTCGTTTATGGCACCTTAAAGGTTATGTCACATGCTGGGAATTAAGTAAAATGTATTGTTCTATAGTAGGTGTCCAACTTCATACAGTTGTCGCTAAGTATAAAAGACAAACATTTTCTTGATGGTGTGAAATACAAATTTAGAATAAAAATAGATTTTTTTAGACATAATAATGTCAAAATATTCCTCCTGTACTTTTTGCTCGAATTCGAGACATTGTGTATGCAGTTTTGGAACTCAACGCCGCACTTTGCCATACCAAAACGAAAAAATAAAAAATAAATAGATTTTACAAATAGTTGACATTAGATCAGTCCTATCAGTATACGAGTACGTTGTAAAACGCCAGAGTTGTATATTGAAAATAGTATTGCATCGTTCTAAAGTCATCGCTGTACTAGAGTACATTATCTTATCTCGAAATACATTCAAGACGCTCTCATATGGGGAATATTTTTATGATCCTCAAAACTGTCGACGAAGGTTCGACCATTTTCTGGCAATTCCAAAAACTGGCGAACATTCAGAGTTATGTGTGATTGTGTGGAACGTTTTACGAGGGTGCAAGCGGAACGACCTTCCTCTATGTTGATATTAGGATTTTTTGTAGATGGGGACAAATATGCTTGTGTATCTCGAATTTTTAAAGTTTTAATAAATAAAAAACGACAAAATATTATAAGCTTAAATATATGTATGGAATGGTAAAAAGGCGTAAAACAACACACTCACAATACGTTTCACACATACCCTTTGGCATTAAGCATTTCTCACTTTCCGCCATAAGGGCATTGCGTGTTGAGTGACGGAACTCAACGCCGCGCTTTGCCTCCAGAACAGAACAAAGAAATTAAGATATTAATTATTTAATTTAATTGAATGGAAGTTGAACCCACAACCTACCCCGCATACCGTGGCACGCTTGTACCCCTCAGCCACTACTGGTAATTTTAATATGTATAGTAAATAATTCAATAATCTAGATCTAGTACCTATATTCAAATTCACTTCTGTTTCCAATCTCTTTTAGTTTGAGTGTTAAAAAGCAAATTGCACTCCAGTATGAGTCAGCAACGAAACGAGTTTGTCCCTATAAAATCACACATCGGTCGAAGGGCGGATCGGTGACGCCCTCAGCAGGACAAATCTTAGGGTTTCCCTTTTGTCCCTCCGCTTGATATATCGTTTGAGGAAAAGTAATCATGTTGTCCTAGAGTTTTTTTTGAGTTTGGTCAACCGGTTTATGAGTTTTGTTTTACAAGCATAAGGTTCTTGATATTGTGGAAAAAGTAGGGACTTATAAGAATAATTAGCATTTATTATCTTTATGTATTTCTAAAATAAATTCTGTCCAAATATTTTGTAATATTAACTACTCGTGGAACTTCGTACCACGTTTTATCTCAACTGACCGAAGATGTGAAAACAATTTTAAGAAGGACAGCAAAATAGCCAAATTTTTTGTTACGCTACCTTTACCAGCCATTCTGTACATGTAGTTTTACTAAACTAGGTTTCGTAATTGATAGTATAAAAATGTATAAATTTATTTCTCTGAATTTATTCACTGTCAGAAATGAGGAAATTCTTAAAAATTTCCAAATATTTTTACGTGATCAGTCATACAGTAGCAAATGTCAACGAAAATACTATAAATATCCGAAATAGTAACGCTAGAACTTTAACTTAACAGCCATTTCACCAAACAATTCCTGATACGAGTATGTCGCTGTTTATATTTCGATTTGCGATACACACTTGAACCTGTACTTATTTCCACTTGCTCTAACATGTCTTCCAGCGGACGTCAAACTTTAAAAGCTGCATGTGTTTCAACTTTATTGAGAAATGGCTGCCCGAATTGATTCTGACGTGTTCACACCCATTTTAAAATGTACTAAAATTTCTTAATGTCACCTCCAAGGAAATTTAAACTTTAAAATATATCGCGTAAAATTGAATTTACTTAGACAATATTTTAAGGCTTTATCTAAAAAGACGTTGTTCATATTTATAAGTGCTCTTTTTGTGTGTAATGGATTTTTAAGTGAATAAACAAGAAGAAAAGTGGCAATAAACGGTAGTCTACAACATGATTACTGAAATGAAGGACTTATTTTTCATGGCTTTGTGTGATACCGAATATGGTAGTAAAGTGGGGGGGATGAAGATTCTTTGAATGTTTTAGATTAGTTGTCTGTATGGTATGAAATGTATTGGTATTTTTAACTTTTCAAACTTATAGGGGCTCCTCAAAACTGCAATTAGATCGCAAGTACTACTCTGATATCCTCATGGAATGAATCCATGGAATGCTAAGTACTTGAAATTTCATATTATTACGCATATTTAGGGTAAATAGGTAATATAGCAACATAATATATAACAAATATATTTAAATATAAAAGTATAAAACATATAAAGTTTTACACAATAAATTTTAATTTCTACATAAACTAAATTCCAAATGAAAAATACTTGAATCGATTCATATATTTTCAATTAATTATAGTGAAAATATTCGCATTTGGAATATTTTGTGTTATATTGCCAACATTAATTTACACTTTACCGAGCATCCACTCTTGGTCATATTTTACAAAATAGAAGCAGGAATAATTTATGAGAAGTGACTTCCCAGTCGATAATATTGGAGAGAACAGTTTTGATCCTTAATGAAATTGTATTTTTCATATATGCATAATAACCACGGTATTTTATTCTTATTAAATTTGAAGATACATCATTCCGTTCTTCGTTTATATTTGTATAAATTTCATTAATTATAGAAGTGCAGTAGTACGTATAAGCAAAAAGTAGATACCTAGACGTAGTTTCGTTTTATAGAAATATAGCTTTTTTAGGCTCACTTTATATGTCGCACATAGACAGAGGGCACCTATGAACATAATGTAAAGTCACTCTGTTCCCATTACGACATTTGCTCCCCCCTTTCTGCTGAATTCTGGCAATGCGAATTCAGTGGCACAATTCAAGGGCAAGCTTTGCCTCGTTACTAGAGCGAGAAAATGAAAATGTTAAATATTTAATTTCCTCGAGTGGGAATCGAATCTCAACTGTACGGTTTGGAATCGTAATAAAACACTCGATTATAACTACATTGCTTAATATAATTTTTACACATGTATATCAAAAAGAAATACAAAAAAATGTTTTTATTTTTTTAACTACACGTTATATCCCGTTCACATCAGAGGGAACTTGGGAACCTAGTGACCCTCCATTCCCATTAAGACCCTCCCATTCCTCCACAAAATCAATTGAAAGCATCAAAACTTATTTTCAGATGTACATCGAACAGATACCTAAAGGAGGCGGTTCTCAACGAGATGAAAAATCACAGATGACTTTTTTTTATTACATGAGTCACCACTAGGGGAGAAGCGGGTGCAATTAGCGAAACAAGTGACTGACTCTATAAGCTTCTAATGAAATATTTGTATTATTTTATTTCTCTTCTGTATAAGTATGTATTTTTTTCTTTTATTATTATATGAAATCTTAAGTAAGCTTTTAAAAATATCTAAAAAAAGACATTATCAAGACGCAGTTGGTAAGTTCTTGATTAGGCACATGATGGGTGGGATGATATAGGTTCGATTTCTGCTTAAGGCAAATATATAAAAAAATTTAGAGTCGTATCTTTGAGTCGTTGAGTTAAAAAAATCTCGATAAAGCCTCTATCATTTATTATGTAAAACATATACAAATCACGTTACACTGTAAGAATGAAAAGCAAAAGCAAACTTTCAGAATTTATCTTTTTTCTTTATGAGTTTCCATGAACTCACCGCTTTAATTGTTTGTTAAACTAGCTAACTTGTTTAAGTCAATTTTATGTTGGAATACAAAAATTACCGATATTTAAATCTTAATTGAGAATCAGTTACTATCTCATTTAATGTTTTTAGAATAGAATTAATAATGACAGAATATAAAACGAAATACTTAAAAGAATGTGAATCGTGTTAAGAGTTTGGAAGCCAATGATTAAAAAAAATCAAATCTTTAAACATTTTCTTAATAAATATTTTTCAATCATTATTATGGAACGAACACTTTAAAATATTAAAAACATCATAAATAAATTTTTATTATTAAATATATAAAAATAAGCATAAAAAGTTGACTGTATTTAATAGGAAATGTACCGTAAAATCACAAAATTAATGTTATTGCGTCTCTTATTACTGGAAGACCAACCTATGTTATCTAAGAGTGGCTCATTTTTTACAGTGACTTTTCCTTCTCTGGAAAGCTTTCCTTTTCAAATGTCAGCGAATTGTAGCCGTTCGGTGATAAATGGTGTTTTGATGAGTATAAATTATATCGTGAATGTAGTCTTTTTGTTTGTTTATATTTAATAATTTACAAAAAGATATACTTTTAGGATATGGTGGTGCAATAGAACAACGTCTTATGATGGAAGTGTTGGTTGTGGGTTCCTTTTCAAACCTTTTTACCTTCCTACCTCAAATACCTCAAGAATTCGGCGGAATGTTCGGAAGAGAACGATGCTAGGTTTCCAGGTTCCTGCTGCCTGGTGCAGTAGAATACAGCGGAAGCTAAAAAATATATATTTTAATGTATATTAAGGATATAGTCACTACCTTAGCCAAAGCAAATTTAAAACCTATCAATGCCATGTTTCCACTTTTTAAATAAATATAATAATATAAAAAAATCAGTTAGTATTTGAACAGTTCTAATGTCCACTCTAAAGTGTTTTATTGCGACGATCACACTCGAAGCGGATTTTTCGCCAATAAACCTGACAGCGGCCACTCCAGCAATAACTACAGTCACCCGCACGCTGCGACACTTCTAGTGAGAATATATCGCCACTCGGGCTGGAGGACGCGACTTGTATTTCAAAGATAATAATTAATTTTCTACTCTTGAAATTTTATATTTTTAGTTATTTTTAATATTTTTTTAAAGTGTTTTTATAGACTTAGGAATGAAAATTATTTTATATACGTTGGTAATAAGTTGTAGCAAGCGTATAAGAGGCCAAGAGGTAACGCGACGGTTGTGGGTTCCATCGCCACTCAAGGAAGTGAAATATTTATTTACGCTTATATTTCTATATCTTCGCTCTGGTGTTGAGTTCTGGTACTCAACACGCAATGCCTCCAGAATTCGGCAAAAAGTAAGGAACGTAGTGTCTTAACACTAAGCTCTCAGGCAACCTTCTGTATGCAGCGTAAACCTTAAAGAGGAAGTAAAGACAAAAGGTGTGTGCAATATACAATACAAAATTACCTATATATTAGATAATTTTCAATGTTGTACGTACGAAAATATCACAGTAAGAGATGAACAAACGCCCCGGGGGAATGAAAATATTTTGATCTGAAAAAACAAGGTGAAATTATAGCAACATTCTTCATACATACCTACCTCATGAATACATTTGGTTAATGCAGCGGTGTATGAAAGAATTAATTCAAACCGAGCAAATTGAATGGAATCGGAAAAATTACAGCGTTAAATATATATTTTTTTTCTTTTTCAACAAGCTGAATCGTTCTGTATTCAATTATTGTACTAGAATTTTTTATTTGAAATCTGAAATTGAAATTAAGTTTAAAAATGTTAGTTATATTTTAGTTAAATATACGAGTATTTAGTGCTGTGTTTATTTTCAGCTACGTACTATAATATCTTCAAAATTATAATATCTTCAAAATTAAATAGATTTTCTTAAAAATACAGGAGCCATCGTGGCGCAGCGGCACAAGGGTGTCTTAAGACACTCCGTTCTCCACTTTACGTCGAATTTTTCGAAGTCGCGTTGCGTTTTGTCTCGCGGTAATTAACGCCGCGCCTTGTCTTGTCAGTCGCACGCCTACTGACAACCTCAGAATTTTTTTAGATGATATCTTCAATAGTATCTTTAACGAACCGAAAAAATCTATATTTAAACATTAAATATTTAAAATTGTACTTAAATATAATAACAAACGTGTCCAAAGGAACAATTCGCCACATTCGGATCGTTCTAGTTTACAGCACCTGAACCTGAATTTAAAATAAATTATTTCCTTCGCGAGCACAAAACAGCGCTTATTAAGTTTAATTTTTAATATCCGCGCCCAACCTGCGGAAAATTGCAATCTACAGCCAAAATAAACGTAAAAAATATCTCAAAGCGATGTGTTCGTTTATCTTAAGGCAAACGGTATGTTGAGTAATTACTTGTTATTTTAATGAAAATTTCATTCATTCATTAAAATCCAATTAAGTTTATGAAAAAAGAAAATAATATATGTTGTGACAGATCTGTTTATATAAAAGAAAATATATATTTACTATGACTTTGGCTTAAGTAAACCTAAGGCTAATTCAAAAGTTTTTAAATATGTTATCGTACGCTACTTATAGATAAAATTTGATAATTATCGAATATTTGTACTTTAAAGTAAGTTATATTTAACTTTACAACGTACCAGGCACATAGCAGAGCAGGCAGAGGGAACCTGGAAACTTAGTATTAAGATACTCCCGTTGCCTAGTTTTCGCCGAATTCTAGAGGCATTGCGTGTTGAATGGCGGAACTTAACGCCCCGCTTTGCCTCGTTACCAGAGAAAGAATACGAACATATTAATTACGCTGACGTGATATCTCAAAAGGTGTGTGGGAAGTAGGGAACAGAAAGTTTTAACACTAGGTTCCTTCTGTCTTTGTTATGCACGAACATTTTATAAACAGAATTAGATACTACAAAAACTAAAATAAATAAGATATTTACTACAAAAACATTATAAAATGTTAAATAAATACTTCATTATAACAAAATGAGTTGTAAATACCGACACTGTAATGAAATTCTTATCGGGACGCGCCCTGCTAACAAAAATATTATTTTTGCTGCATTAATGCGAAATCTGTGTATTGTGGCGCCGACTTGATGGATCGACTATATTTATAAGGAGAGATCGAAGATGATGTATCGTGTTTTGATTTATTCATATTTTGGTGTGAAATCTTATTTTTATTATTTTAGAGCTTTATATGGTCTTTTATAAATGATTATAATTGTCTTATTTTTCGGTTTTATGTTTTGTATAGGATAGGCAGAAATAGTTTAGTGTCAAGACACTCCGTTAACCGCTTTTGTCCCGAATTTAATATACCACGCCTTGACTAATGGATATCTATTTCGTAAAATAATCATTCCCTGAGTTATATCGTGTCCACAACTATAAAATTTATAGAAAGACGTATCATTACAATGGCTTTGCCCTATTATTATTTTATATGAATTAAATCTGTAATTTTTTGATATATTTTGTTTAAAGCATTATTTAATTTAAATATTATTTACAAAACAGGCACAGGTAAAAGTCATAATCCATCCAATTAGGTAGGAATATATAAAATTGAAGAACACTAGGTTCCCTAGGTTCCCCACAGATTACAGGGTGAAACTGAAAAAAAATTGTAATTATTCACTTCACTTATTGACACGTAAAAGCCCCTATAAGCACATACTTATACCGCTAAGTACGTAACGAGCTGCAAAACAAACGCCTTTAATCTCAAAAGCTACCAAAATATATTTCTGGCCGATGATTAACTGCTCCCTCGGTTTATTCATTTTTATTCATTTTATATTCATGCCGACGCTTGCTGAATGTATTCATAGAGTTACACTTCGGAACTCCGTCGGAAAATTTTTCAACAATTTCACCCGGAAAAATAATCGCTCTTAAGTTATAGGGACTAGCGAGGCAACACTGCCTTAAGTGGGAAACTGTTTTTTTTTTTATTTTTTTTACTTTTTTGAGAGGTATCCGGACGACTTGGTGTAGCTCAATGCTATTTGACTAGACTATTAGACCTGGAACATAAAGATTTATTTAATTATGCCCCCTTTTCTACTCGTTTTCTTGTTCTTTTAAAAATAGTAGAATATATGAAATATCAAAAAATATATGTTCATATAATTTGTATTTTTAATTTCGCATGTCACTCGCATATATCAAGTAGTAGCTTCTCTCCTTATCTTCTATATTTAGGAGTTAATCCTTCTCCTCTTTTCTGTTTTATCCTACACAGTTGAGTAGCAGATCCTAACGCCGCGTTTTGTTTCACCAGGTCAAGGAAATAAAAACAATCTAATATAAATAATAATTTTATGTATGATACTAAATTATAATTTCTTTCCCTTTTTACTTAATCCACAAGCCAATATTATCCGGCTTTTTGACGCGGCTTGTCGCAGGCACGGTCACGCGGCTAATCTGTTGATATTGATACTTTGCTCCGTGGATTCTGCTAATATGTCATCATGTCAGAGATATCAAAGAGTGGGACTTATAATCTGTTGGTCTTTACAACTTACAGATGTAAAGAATTATGTTTTTTAATACAAAATATTCGTAAATTAATATAACTGAAATACAAGTTGTTTCAGTTTGTCGTATTCTATGAACGTATGTCTTTCAGTACACTTTTTCGCCGTCTTGCTGTAAACGTAATCGTTCTGGGTTCATTCCCTCCTAATTTATTTTATTTCCTAAATTTGTGTATATACACAATATCTGTCTGCTATATAATAGAAAAAAATATGTGTAGATTAAATAAAAATAAACAAAATTTATCTCATTGTCACTGTACTCGTATTTATATAAATAGTATCTTTCATATGGTATTCAATACATGAATAGCTTGCATAATTTACTAAAATAATTACATGCTTGCAAATCACTGTGCACATATTGCAGTCCCAGTACACTGAACTTCTGTGCTGGGGAGCAAGTTGGAAATGTTTGAATTATTGAATTTGCCGGTTCGGGCGGGCGTCCCGCGGGCTGCCGTGTCCAACAATATGGTTGAACTACTCGTTTACTTCTCACAAAAACTCAAAAGTTTATGATACAAATGTAGCCTTTACTCAAGGCTTCGCCCCCGAGGAAAAATGGAAAATAAAATGGAAACTCAGGAGCATTCAGGAGCGAGTTGTTGACTCGAGGATTATATTAGACGATTAACGTTATGTCGTTGTTATCTATTACTATAATCAATTATTGCTGATTTTCATCTGGTCTGGTATTCTCAGAATGCCTGACTTAAATAACTGAACTGCCTGTAGCAGGACTATTCGACCTTACCACTAAATGGTAAAAATGTTCTTTATCTTTGTGATTGTTTAATTTAATAAATATTCTTACCACTATAAGAAATATATTGTGATAATTTATGATCAAACAAGGTTACTAGAGTTTGTAACAAATAATTTAGCAAACTTAATTTGGTTGTGAACGTTCAGCTTAATTGGCTAGAACACTTGGACGTTATCCAAGAGACGTGTGTTCAAATCCTAGTAGACAAAATTTCAATATGGTAATTTAGTAAACATATTAGGCTTAGGTGGAATGAGGGTATTGTAACTCAATGGAACAGTAACTGACTTTAAATGCGATGGTTATCGGTTTGACCCCCAACCGTGGAATGTATATTTATTTCCCCCCTCTGGTAAAAAACGAAAGGAAAGCGGAGGACAGAATGTCTTGATACTATCTCTCTGCCATTCCTTCTATCCTGCTATGCGGGATGAAATGGAAACATAAATTACTTATATACTAATTAATTATCGTGTCAGAAAAAAATATTATTTAGAATTTGAGGCTTATCCCTGGACTACAGGATAAAAGTTAAAAAAATAACGCAAATCCGTAGATCATGGCTAGTATATCTTAGTAACTTTCACAAATATCTTAAGAAATTAATATTAAGAGACATTGTACAGTTATCGGAGCTAAATCTCTTGTGAAAGCTGAAGGGCGATTTATAAGATTAACTTTGATAAAAAAGCTCTCGAATAAGATAGAATTGTATTGGTTTATATCCTTAACATTCGTAATGACAATGAATTTTATATTTATTAATGTTCGTGGAAAAATGTTACTTTCATATTATTGTATGAAAAAACTCAGCTAAGCTCTTTTGTTTCTATTATATTTTTATAAAAAAAAATATGTACACTCTATTCCGACCTCTTCTTTTTGTATTCTAGTATGTTTACTTATATAATTATACCTATTTTCTTATTAATCCTCCTCCTCTTATTTAAGCCTGAATGTAAATTAATATACATATTTGTGAGATATTTAATGTGCGAAAAAAATAAAAATGTTTTTTTTATTATTGATGAAATAAAAATAATTAATTATCCCAATTAGATATGAAGCCCAAACCGTCGCGTTTCTAACCAAACGCGGTGCTACTCGACGACCTACTGTGGACTATATAATTTTAAAAACTATTCATAAAGATTCATTCATAACGCATAAATTTCATTTACAATATCAATACAAGCCTAGCGCCACAATTTCAAAAATCATAATTTCAAACGAGCAAAATGTCTCAAGGAACGAATGAATGGCGCGATAGTGTGAAAATGTAAAAAAAAGGTAAAAAATGAGGCTCGAATCCCGGGCGAGTCCAACGGGCGGGAATGAAAATTGGATTTGCTACTGATTGGATTTTTATTTACTTAAGACAAGAAAAATTCACCCGCCGCCCCCCCGACTGCGACGTCTTTATAAATGATTTAGGAATTCGCGCTAGCGTCTCTCTGATTAACGAGTTGTAGTGTTTCTGTTGCTTTGGGAGTTTTGTTCTGTTTTGTGGCGTTGCTTGTGGAATTTTATTGTTTTTTTTGTCTGTTAGAATGCCGTTTTCAGTTTTGAGATTAAGAGGGAATTATTAAGAGATCAATACAGTAAATGAAAATTTATAATATGTATCTTTTGTTTTAGCTATTGCAATTTTTCAATAATTGTATAAAAACATAAACAACTAACATAAGTTATAACGAGGTTATACGAATTTTGCGGTAGCTTGATGAGAACTTATGGTTTAGTGGTTATACCGCTGGGACGGTTTCTTTTTTTTTTCCTTTTTTTAAAAAAAAACTTTTTGCCATTAGCCTGTCTAAACATTAAACAAACGAATATCAAATGATTCCTTTAAAGTGAAAAGTATTTCTAACAGATATATACCAAAAGCGAAGATTTCCAACTTTTCAATACACATTTAAATAACAATGGTTGACCGCGGGCGCGGCGGTATCATTTTGAACGTTCACAGAGATAGAAATATTGGATCAGACAGTGCAGATGGAAAATTGTTTTGAAATATTATTTATATTCAATTATTATATATTTTTAAAGTTATACTTTATAAAAATTACTTTCTAGAGATTGTTGTTGATTAAAAAAAAAATTAGGCATAATTAATAGGTACTAGTCATTTTTACGATTATTATTCATTAGGAAAATAGTTAAAGTTGTCTGCGCCTTCCTTAAATTATTAATTATAAACTCATCAAGTAATGTAACTTCAGGTCGTAAAGTCAAAGGTCCTGTCATGATACATCTATCTTTGGTTTTGATCCGAATTCGAGACACTGCGTAATGATTGCGCTAATTGCTGCGTTACTATGCCGGAGAAAGGAAATAATAGTTAAAATTATAAATCTACATAACATTTATTATTTATTTAACATCATATTTATTTATATATATTTATTAATTTATATATAATTAGTCTGTTAAAAGAGGAAGTAACATCCAGGACCTATACGTCTCTAGTGTCTCACCATAAGCCGCGACGGAATGGGAATCCATTATGGGTTATTTATAGAGTGGCGCAAAATATTTATCGATAAGGCAACGGAAATGAAACAGGCCGGCTAGTAAGCATTTTTGTATCGACATGACGGAATAACGATTTGTTTGTATTTGCCTTATTGAAAACTGGCACTCCTTTGTAGATTACGAACGCTTTGAAAGCGAAATACGTCAAAAAGGGAATATTTCTAAAAGCTAATATTTTTACACTATATCTATAATCTATGTGAGAATAGTATTTCCAATTGATTGGTTATTTTTAAATTATAAATAAAAAGCTTTACGCTTTTCTTGGCTTGCCAGGCAAGGAAATTTAGAATTAAGACATTGCATTTGGCATTACGCTTCATTTTTGAGATACTGTGTATTTAGTGACGAAACTGAACTTCGTGTGTCTATTACTGCGGGAAAATAAAAATAACTCTGTTAGATTAACCGTTAAAAAGTAAGAGACAAATAAACTCGTATAGGTATATAAAGAAAGATAATTCAAGTTATTTTTCCATTTAAATATTAGTATGGATTACCAAGATCAATCTCATGTTACAAGTAAATCTAGATTAAACCCTAGAAGACGTCTCTTGCATAATGTATCACAAGTCTGAACTAAATTACCCTATAACGTATTCAACCGCATTACTTGCTTAGTACTTACTTAGTAATATGTTTGTAAGTCATACAATAGTATATTCTTGCAACTACGATAATTTTGTGTATAGATCATAAATAAAGGGCCATATTTGCGGCGTTGAATTCCGCGATTTAACGTGGGGAACGGTCTTAACTCTAGGTTCCCTCTGCCTACCCTGCTATGTACGGGAAATTGCGTGAAGCTGATCTGATTTATTTTAAGTTTTTTTTTGGTTTTCATTTAAAAAATAATATAAATAAACACTAATTTATTTAAATGAAGTTATTTAATCACTGAGACCACAATGTTCTACAAAATGAATGTCCAGGTCATACAGATGTTCAGCTAAAGTAGATACCTACATAACACTATCTGCCTAATATCCGTTTTGAGCAGGATATTAGAACGATATCGGCTATCAGTGCGGTACGTTACCTACCATTGTGACTGTTCATTCCATTATAGTACCAGTTCTAGGATTTAATAGCTTAATTCTAAAGTGTGTTTTTGGATATATTATTTAAATTAAAAAATAAGATTTGCTAGGTAAAATTTTGCTACTTAGTAATTTAGTTTTTTTTTATTTTTTTGAGCTTTTTTGTATTTTATATTTATATTTTATATGATTGGAGTGAGCCTTAGTCACTGTTCTCCCCTTGACATCTTTTGACAGAGGTACACTAGGTCATTCTACTTTCATCTGCTTTGAGGGAAATGAAACGTAAGCAGTTTTTTATAGTTTAGTTTGCCTTAAATACTTATATCTCTTTACTAGTATTTTTGTAAACACATATAAAACATAATTTTTATACATATTTTATAAACAATCTATGACATGAGCGTCGAATCTACAAACATTGCTGGCAAAATATGAAACGATGACGTCAACTACGCAAACAGTCAGTATAAAATATAATTTTCATACAAAATAATAATGTATTTTGGCACGAATTTTAGGTACATTACACGATTTAAGCAGATATGCAGTAGTATCATGCATTTCATATCCGTAGCGAGGTAAAAGGAAATGAATCCTATCTATTCTACCTACAGTGCGTTGGAGTGTGGTGGATGGCTATAAACTTTTGATTTAGATACTTCTCGTATATTTTGGATTAAAATACAGTCGAATTAATAACATCCTCCTTTTACAGAAGTTGGTTAAAAATATTTAGAGATCTGGTTTTAAAGTAGTTGGTGCTTAGGTAGGCCACGACAGTGATTTATATGGTTCTATACAAAAAATATATACTATAAATGTAGATTTTTCTGCCTAGCTGTGTATAAACAGCTTGAAACTAAAAAATAATGAGAAATCAAAATAATATCTCAAAATTTAAATCTAATTCTAAATCCAAAGAGGTGGTAGCTATCTACAATTTCATCAGTAGTATCTTCCATATCAGTCCTCTTCCACGTCAGCGAGCTAAAAAGATCCATCGGTCTTAGTCGACTGACCATGTTTAATCACGAGTTTAATTCAAGTCTCAGCCATTTTCAATGTTGATCCAATTTCCTCCCAACACCGTTATATTTCACTTTCTAACAAGGATAGATAGGTTGGAAATTTCTTTCCTTGTATCCAATTAATTTAACCATTAATGCACCATGTGAGGGATTGATAAAGTAGTGTTTCGTTCATGGCTTCGTCCGTTGGATTTCTTGGTTTTAGTGTAATATTATAGGCATGTATTATACATAATTAAAAAATGAATTAACGTAAGGTAAATTTTAGTGACCGTTTACAAAAAAAATCAGGAACTAAGTAAGACATATATTTTTATTTTTTAATATTTTCTATTTAAATAAGCTTAGTTACCAAGAAAAACAACGCAATATAATTAGAATACACACCAAGGCATTTACTATTCAAAAACAACGTGCACAACACCAGCTTATCTTAACCAAGATTTAAAATTTAAATCCACTCTGTTGGCAAGTAAAAGAAACATGTCCTACAAGTTACATGCAAACTGAACATGAGATATTTTTACGTCAACATAGAACTATGCAAATGAAATGCTATAGAATTTTATTTGCGCTAAAATACAGGCATTTTATGAAAGCTAGATAACGTCGGGTACAGTTTTTCCTGTCACCGCCATACATTTGTGGTGAGGGTTAAACGTTCTTGGTTTTAACGGAATACAGTGAAATACAATAGATTTTATTTCGAGAGGATCTTTTTTTTATACGAGTCAATGGTCGTCTGTGTTGCGATTTGTGGATGGTGATACAAATATTGAGCTTTAAAAGACGATGTTCTGAAGTTAGCTGGTCTGCTTAATATTTTGAGAAGTAAATAGTTGAAACTACATTATTTGGATTATATATAAATTTGACCTGCTAAATTTAATTCATAGGCATTTTCTTGACTTACATTGACTTACATCCTCCGATACAAATATGTATATCACATTTATAGTTAAAAATTGGAAGAAATCTTATTATCAAGACATAACACGGTGCATACCGCCGCTTAACAGGAAATGTCTCGAAAACTGAATGGAAAGTGATGAACGAAGTGTTTTAACACTTGGTTTCCTTTTCTACATATAAAAAAAGTATGAAGCTGTAAAAATTTGTATGAAAACTTTGAGAATATTATATAAATCCCACAATATTGAATAAGAATAAGATACCAAAATACAAAGAAATATTTGACATAACAAAATGAGCTCATAAAACATCATTGGCCTGAAAGCTATTGGAAGTGACAAGAATATGGCCGGAGGCGAACGGAACGCGTCTAATGGACAGTACGGTTGACAAGAACAACATAAAACTTTAACTCCTTCAGCTATATGGCGAGGGTTCGGATAAATGGTGTGGACGTTCTGGTAGAGGAATTGATATGAAATCTTTTAGGTTCACGTTTATTACCGTATAGCAGGGTAGGCAGAGGGAACCTAGTGTTAAGTGCTAGTGTATTAAAAAATATTTATTTCTCCGCTCTAATTTGTGTGATAAATACGGAAAGTAAAGAAGTGGAGAACATAATGTGTTTTACGTTTTTTTTTTAAATTACAAGCAAAATGTTTTGATAGAGCGTCCTAAAAATAAACAGTATTAGCGACAAGATAACACGAAGTAACGTTAATTCATTTAGTTACAAGTTAAGAGGGCAGGGACAGACTAACTATTGCAGACATTATAAGATGTAATATAATTACTTATATGAATGGGAACAAGTTTTCCTCAATGAAACATTAACTCAATAATACAATTATATTAACGAGTATGTACCAACCGT
Organism: Heliconius melpomene melpomene; assembly: GCA_000313835.2. Lineage (NCBI taxonomy): Eukaryota > Metazoa > Arthropoda > Insecta > Lepidoptera > Nymphalidae > Heliconius > Heliconius melpomene. The sequence continues at coordinate 36,762 of HE671081.1, read as the reverse complement.
ATAGAGGTCGTCGTAACGCGGATTGTAAATGTGATGGTTTTGGATTCGATTCCCATTTGTGGATAATAAGTGAAAATGAATATAATCATACGATATTCATCCGAATAGGAATCGAACCCACAACTATCACTAACAGTCATACCACCACGAAAGCTTCTTCATATAAATATTCCACCAAATATAATAGTAACAAGTATAATATCAGTAATATAGGTATTTATTGATAGGATTAAACAATGTTCAATAGAGGATTAGTTTGAGAGGCACTGGCTATTTCAAATGCACCGCTTTGAATAGACTGGCTCCTATTTACCCAGAAACGATCGATCGAATCGAATAAACTAAATGCTAATAATATAAGTGTATAAGCTGCTATATGTATGTATGTATGTACTACGAAATGTGTTCAATATTGAAATGTGATTTAACAAAAGGGCGAATTGGTAGTTCGTGTTCGTGTGGATGGTTCACATAATTATTGTTGAAGTAAGGCGAAATGTAATATATTACATACTAAAATATATATATATATATAATTTGGTTGGGTTAATAGAATTTATTGGAAGTATTAATATTTATCTTAGTAATTGTAGATTAATTAGAATTTTAAATATAACATAATTAAATATATATTTGTTCAGATTTACGCTCTATTCTGCACATCGTTTTCCTCTGCAAATCCTAGGTAACCTAGGAACCTAGTGTTAAGACACTACCATTTTCCACTTTCCGTCGAGTTCTTTAGGCATTGCGTGGTGAGTGGCTGAACTCAACGCCGCGTTTTGCCTTGGTACTAGAACGAACAAATAAAAATAATAAATATTTCATTCCCTCGAGTGGAAATAAAATATTTATCCCGCAAAACTATCAAATAATACAAGGAATGAGAAATACACAAGTTTTATTTATATTATACTATAAATTTTTAAAAATTTATAACTGAAATAACAGTACATTTAAAAGTTACCAATTGAGTTCACGCGAGATAAGAAATAACTGGTCGAGAAATTAACGATTTAACTTGAACAACTTTAGTAGTTTACAGTTTTATCGTGGTGTTAATTTATATTTATTATTTCTAGTAAAAGTATATTTTTATATATATTTACATAACTCTGTCTAGAGAGTAGTTAGAGAAATTGGTAGTATGACTTTCCATCAACGTTTCCGCATAATATACACTGGGCAGCGGAGCTCAACGCCGTCTATTTGTAAGACAAATGACAGCGTTGAGCACTTATGTAATTTTTACAATATGTTTTCATTTGATTTGTTATTAATGTTTAGTTTGTATATTTTTTAGCTAAAAGGAAATCGAAATGCTTTGATTTTGAGATCGCAAAAATATGTCTGAGTTTATTATATCTTATTATCTTTTATTTACACTATAAGCTTAGGACAGGACGCCCTGCGGCAAGCTATATAGACAGACGTTCTATAAGGCTGGGAGGCTGTACGTTGATCAGTGGACAGCGACAAAGGACTGCAAAAAATACTGTAATCGATATTATATAAAAAAAAACTTTTTTAATTATAATAAAAAATATCGAAAAGACGTGGGTAGGTTAGGTTATTCAAATAATTTTAACTGACTATTTATTATTCTCAAAATACAAATTATAACTGTTCAAATTAATTAAAATAGTGTTCTCAGTTTGAAAGAGTAGAGGTTTACTTTGATTGATTGTTAAAGGCGACTTCGGTGAAGCCTTTCGGACTTTTCTTATACCAAAGAATATGTTTTTAAGAAATGGGCTATAATTATAAATTTTATATGATTTTCATAATTAACATTGAATCTTTCGTTTAAAAAAGTAATTAATAAAAAATTACAAAAATATAGTTTTTTAAAAATATAAAGAGTTATTAAGCTCTGTAAATAGTATTACATAGGAACGGTGTCCAGTATGATGGTTGACTCAGAACCATCTAAGATAATTTTTAGTATCTGCAATTTTTTATGTTGTGAATTCACACATTCACAGCATTCTTTAATAATGGATAATAATGGAAACGGAAAAATATTTTACTAGATTAGAAAAATGCCCAGTACGGGTATTTATAAATAAGTCTATTACAAAACTATACCTACGCTCAATGCAAGATCTGCTCAAATTATAAGATTATTCTGTGCCTGGACCGCTCGAGGCTGAGCAATTACAGAGCATCGGAACTGTAAGCCGTACTTATAGATGTTTTTCGCTTATTTGTACTCCTTTTGTTCTATGGAAACCGAGTACGGTATCTCAGTTACTAATTGGTCCTTCGAGCCGGATTTATAAACCGTTAAAGGATTGTAATTTAGTAATAAAGCTGTCTTCGTAAATACATTGTTTATTGTTTTGATATTGAAGTTGTTGTGGTTGAAAATTTGGTTGAGCACTTTAATTGGTTGTTAGGAAATTTTAGATAATTACTTTATTGTAAATTTACAACATATATTTTTAAAATATAATATTACAATTTTTAAGTAGTCAGTTTAACACTACTTACGGTTGGCACTAGGCAGAGAAAACCAATTATTAAAACAGGTAATTAAATGTTTTCCACTTTTTAACCTTTTTCGAGACATTGCTTGTTGACTGATGAAAAAAATCCACTAATTTAAATTTAATTGTTACTTCCAATACGTAAAGAATCTACCACAAGCACGTTTACATACAGAGGCTTTCCCACTTTGTCACGATAGGTTTAATGTAATGCAACCAGGTCCACTGCCAGCTACCTCAGATCATATGACATAAAATTATTTAAAAGTATTTGTATCTTTGTATAGTTTTTATGTTTTCTATAACTTAATGTACTTAGGAATGTGCAGTGGTCACACAAGCCAAATCGGGCTTAAGACCGCGAAGAATAATTAATTTTAATGTACTTTGTTATAAATAAATAATAAAAATAAATAAATAAAAATAATTAAATAAATTATATACACTTAATTTACAAGAAAAATATTTATGTTCATTTTCAAATAAAAAAAATCCATTGTATCTATATCTATTTACAAATACAATTTCAAATTTCAGTCGATGATCAAAAGACTTTTGCTATGTTTTTGAACTAAAATCCTTGTAATGACGCAAAATTATTTGGAAACTCTATATCTTGTACAACTCCTCTTACAGCTTGAGTAGAGCTTTTCCCGCCGCTTTATATTTCTTAGCGAACACAATACGATAATGACCAGAAAACGAAGAACCCTTTCTAGTAAGATGTTAACATGATTTCGTAGTATTATTATTTTTTAAGAAGGAAAAATCACATTTTACTTACAGTAGTGTCTAGAGAGAGTATACTCTGTTCACCAATCTCCGTTTAATGTTTGAAACATTGAACGGCGTAACACAACGCTGTCTTGTTGTCAGGGTGAGGAAATGAAAATGACTCATTCTTCCGAGAGGAAATCCAACCCACAATTGTCGTGTTCAAGCGAAGCGACGGCCTCTT
>HE671081.1:13514-33215 GCA_000313835.2 Heliconius melpomene melpomene | reverse complement strand
CACTATGTGCCTTTGCGCTACGACTGGCCTCAGTCTTAATAATATTACTTTTTGTTATTAATTTCAAATGAACTAAACTTCAATGCATATTATAATCCAATATACCCACATATCGATAAATTATTTAACCGTCTAAGCTGGAATAGAAGGGAAGTTTCCAACTGAGGTACAGTCAAAGACAGACAATGGTTCTATTTGGCATGTCCAAGTCCTAGTTGACGGTCTTGCAATAGTGTCTTATATAGCGATAGGAAGTTCGTCGGCTCATCAGACCCGGGTCCAAACGTGCCGCATTGGCTTTGTAGATGTTCTAGATATGTCTATATTAATTTCAAATTATTTATTGAAAGGGAAAACTGAAGTTTATGTTTAAAAGCTTTCGTATTTGAAATTTTTATATATATGTATTTTTTTAAATAACTAATTTTAAATTATGTATATACTAAAATAACTATAAATTCAAATATACAATTGATTTGGATAATTTAAATAACCTTACTTTTGTTTAAAAATAAACCTATTGCTGTTATAATATTATATTATTTAATGTTTTTTAAAGTTTATAGAAAATAAAACTATTTTACAAACAATACCAATAAATAGCATATTTGACTGAGAAAAACATTTTTTATTTAGCTTCAGGATGTATCACTAGCGCCTAACGCTCTCTGTATATCTCTTTCTTCTCATCCACTGTCATCAACTTCACCACATAAAAAGTATCTTCGAATCGAAATTTTATAATTTCGTTTTTATATATTTAATTTTTATTTCTTATTTCTTATTCAAAATTCTGTTTATAAATATAAAATCTCTTCTATAATTTCGCACAACAATGTGCAGGTTGTACCCAGTTTAATACAAATCTGAGAAACTCGCGGGACATGTGACAGAAGTTTGTCGATACCTCGTCTATACTACTATCGGAATTGCAGAACAATACAAATTACTATCGGAAATAGAAGCAGAATCAAAGATTAAACATTACTGCGTAAATAGTTATGAAAACGAACAGAAGATTAAAAGACTTTTTTTTATATAGAAGGTATATTATAATTTCGTGGTTAGGAAAAATAACTATTTTTTTTGTTACTTTCTGTCTATCGTTATCGATATTGTTTTATGAAACAGATTTCAGTTATACATGTAAAAAATCAAATATTATTATATATGAAAATATGATTTTTTTACGATTTGATCATATTTCAGTATGGAAAAGACTGGAAAATACGCTCTGTAAAAAAAGAATAATGTATCGAGGATCGATTCTATTAGATAATTGTTGAAATGCGGTAAAATTTTGCGCAAATATATTATTAATATAACAAAATATTATCTACAGTAATTTAAGGCAAGCGAAGCCGTGTGCAAAAGCTATTCAATAATAAATAAAAATAATTATTGATTGTTTACTTAAGCTAGATGCGCCGAAAGAATAAAAGATTGAGTTAGCAAATTGAAATGGCAGATAAACAACTAAGCGGATTTGAGGATGCTCGTCTAGTCTAGGTCTAACGTAGACGTAGAGGATATGAAATTTAGAAATATACGATATTGACAATAGAGATTTATAAAATTTTGTTATTATTATTTTATGATATATTAAATATATGTACTAGTGCGGCGTTCAGTTGCGCTAGACAACAGAGACTGTCTTGAGAATTTTTGTACTTACCTTATATGGGGGTAAAACGTAAACTTGGAATAAAATTGTTATGAGTAGCGGAACTTAATAATCCTACTACGCTGTATTAGTTTGAAGGAGGCTGTCTTTTTATTGGAACCTGGGAACCTAGTGTCAAGACATTTCGTTCCAGTTAAGACACTTCCGTTCCTCGATTTCCGCCAAACTCTCGAGACATTGCGAAATATCACATACTCCGAGTGGGAATCGAACCTCAATTGATAATAATAATAGATTTAAAATAAAACAATTCAAGTTAACTGAAACGTACTAACAAGTTAAGACAGTATATAAGCAGATAAGAGGATTAGATATCCTGTCTGGCTTGACTGTGATTTATGTAGACTATATTGACAATAGTGCCCGATCGGTGCTCGTATTCTGTAGAACAATGTATTGAATACTCACTCTATTTAGTTTGAAATAAATCCCGATGACTAGAATTTCTATTTTGAATTTAAATTGAAAAAAAGAAGTAATTAGCTTAATTGAGGATTAAGTGGCGCAGTGGCTGCGTTGTCAATGCGTTGATGGTGAATTTGATCCCGTTCTCAGCGGTATGACAAAATGTAATGGGAATGAAGACACTCTGTTCTCCACTTTCTGCCGAATTCTGGAGGCATTGCATGTTGAGTGGCAGAACTCAACGCCGCGCTTTGCCTTGGCACTAGAGCGAAGAAATGGAAATATAAATTTCAATAAATATTTCTTCTTTCGTCGGGATCGAACCCACAACCAGTCGATTTTACAGTCACATTTTGTGCCGCTGCGCCACGACTGGCCTCACTAATATCGAAAAATATTAAATAATGAGTCACATTATTAATCCTATATATTCATTACAGTGACCACATCCAGTAATGAGGCAAACGTTTACAGCATGACGGATTGCCCGAAATGGTACTGCATCATTATTTATAATGTTTCAATTTATACAAGACCCCTGAGTTATAGCAGTTTCCTCTCTAGGTTCCCAATAAGCCAGGAATGAGGGAGGTCAGGATATGTTGGTGCATCTGCTAAGAATTGTGCTGTACATCATCTTGAACGTAAATTATGTTATACATGAATATTTCGCTAACGACCGAGCTGAGAGCAGGGGATTTTATGTATTTGAAAATTTTTATTTTTTTCTCATTTGTTGTATCTGCAACATGCAATGTTATATTTTTAAGGGGTCATCTACAGGATAATGGGGAATTTATTCTTTTTTTAGCGTCAAGCGGGCCACAGCCCTCATACAGCAAGATAGGCAGATGGAACCTACCGTCTCCGCTGCATTCTGCAGCCATCGTGTTGAGTGGTTGAATTCAATGCTTGCACATCACAGCAAAATAACGAAAATATTAAACATTTCACTTCCTCGACTGGAGATCGAACCCATAACCTGTCACGTTTAGAGTTACACTTATTCCCTGCGCCACGACTAGGAGTCTATTGTTAAAAATGAAATTAATTTTAATAAGAAGGGAAAAAATGCTCAAAAAAAGAAAGAAAAAAAAAGATTTCAGAAATAATAAATAAAATTATTCCTCATCGTAAACTTTTTGATACTATAATAGTATATTTACTTTGGAATGTTTCTTCTCGACAAATATCTCGTCATCGTTAAGTATGCAAGCGCATATAGATTATGTAGAAGTATATATATTGTCAAAGTAACTAACTGACTAGTCGTTATTTACATATCTTCAGCTGGCACATTCGGAAAGTCAAACCCGAAGAACAGCCTGATTCGCTACTCGACCTCAATATGGTTAGTAAAATATAATTTTATCAAGTTTATTATAGTACTGATTCTGGTAATAAGACAAAGCGCAAAATAGTTCAGCACTCAATATAAAATGCGAAGATAATTTTTAAAGTTTTAAAGTTTGAGCTGAAGGTTTTAAAGTGTGAAACCGTTGAAACTCACAAGCATGAACAAAAAACTCGTAACTTTTCACTATATTTACTTGTGTTTTGTACATATGTTAAAAGTATAATAAATCACGTTGGTAAGAAATAAACATTTATATAATATGTATATACATGGAATTGTCAGCACCACTTTAAATGAACAGTTTTAACTACTCTATAAAAACTTAATATAATTCAGAAAAAAAAAATCCAAAAATGAAAAAGTTATTTTTTCAAACAAAATAAATAATAAAATTATCGTTCTAAAATAAAACGCCATTTGTAAAGTATAACATAGGCACGCACACACACACACACACACACCACACACACACACACACACACACACACACACACACACACACACACTTACCTGTCAAAGCGGTAACGTCGTACACGTCGTACACTTATGTGTGCGTCACACGAAATACAGGTATGGATAAAAATCGTGAAATGAAAAAAAATCCTACGTCAAAACTGTTGAGGTACCTTGATTAATTTTTTTAGCTCTGGGTTTGGAATATTTTACCCTATATGCAGTTTCAGTAAAAGAAGCGCTGCCTCTTCCATCCTTTATATAAAAGGACTTGTCCTCACTGACTGAGGTAAGACGCACGCTCGGCCGTAACCACTAATGGTAGAAACGTGAAATTTGGACAGATGTTTACTTTTGTAATCTGTGAAATGGGGGATGAAAGTTTGTATGGAAAAAAAATTATCGGCACCGATTTTTATAAAATTTGAAATCTAGATTTTTAAAAATATTTAATTGAACACGTGTTTCATCGTTTTCTAGAATTCTCCCCCTAAGGGTGCAAATAAGGGGTTGAAAGCTTGTATGGAAAAATCTTTATCGCCACCGATTTTTATAAAATTTGAAATTTAGACTCTTAAAAATATTTCATTGAATACACGTTTCGTGGTTTATTAGAATTCACCCCTAAATAAGCAAGCGAAGCTGCGCGCGTCCGCTAGTTTTTAATATTATTAGACGAACAGCTATAGAACAAAATAATATAATATAATTATATTAGCATAATATACATTTTAGTTCTGCCAGTACGAACAGACATACATATTCAGTGATGCATAGAATACCCTTGTCATAATTAAATGACAATCAAAGCTACTCAACATGCGACTCAAATAGAAATTATGTAAAATCTCATAATATCTCGTTTTCGTCAATATATTTAGCATTTGGAATGGAGTTGTAACGGAATAAATGGTTGACGCGGCACGTCCTCCCGCTCTGCAATCCACTCACGAACTGATTTGAATTTGGAATTTCTCCGCCTCGGTAGCTTTGTTGATTTTTTTTTATACAAGCAACAACTTAAGTGCTTGCGAAGATAATAAATAGGATTATGGGTAATACTTTAATATTCATTATTAATATTAGTTAGGGCTTTTCTTAATATCCGTCTAGAGGGAAAATATGTTTAAAAAGAATAGACTTCAAGAACTTATAAAGTGAGAACTTATTTTTTCCACTTTCCAACTGAAATTGACATACTGTTTGTCAATGTCATGGTTTGTGTAATAATTAATTCTTTTCCCCTAGTAGGAATCGAACTCATAACCTTCACACGTCACATTTAAATTTAGACAGTGTGCTACGATGATCTAAATAAGATATATGTAAATTTTTGCCCCTCTTTCTATTTATACAAGAACAAAAATCAATATTGGTGTTTGCAAACGCAAAAACTCTTGTTTACTTAAAAATGTAAAGCGGATTAAACGACGCCGCTAATGCGGTGACTCTGGCTTTATCAAATTATAGAAAAGAAGTGTACCAAAACTAATCTAATAATAACTTTATTATCATTAGTATTAGGTTCAAATTTCAATATTAAAAATATCGTGGCAGACAAAAAAGGCAAACAACTTAATGGTGCATTTTCTTGTTGTTATTTGCTTAAAGATTTTGGTGAAATTTTCCGCTTTTGAAGTTAACTTGACTTTGTTCTCTTTTAATATTTTTTAAGGGTTGAAAACTTTTCCATTTTTTTTCAGGTTTTACAGGGTATTTTACGTATTTGTAATAATGTTTGAATTCTTATTAATAACAACCTTCAGTTTATGTTTTATTACTTATTTATAATTTTGAGTACAAACGAATTATTGTTATTTACCGGATCTGATAACAAGACCAAGGTTAAGTTTCGCGATGCAACACTCAATTGCTTAACATTGTGCTACCTTTGGGACAGCTTTTTTTTGGGACAGCTTAAAGCTACTTATAACTTTTCGAATATTTCTTCCGCACAGAGTACGCAGAGGGAACCTGAAAACCTAGTGTTAAGGCACTCAGTTCCCATTAAGACACTTCCGTCCCCTCACTTTCCGCTGTAGTGAATGGCGAAACTCAACGCCACGCTTCTCCTCGTTACCATAACGAAGCAATGAAAATATTAAATATTTAATTTACCTGATTGAAAATCGAACCCACAACCTGTTGCGATTACAGTCGCACGCTAGTGCCCCTGCGCCACGTCTGGCTCACGTAGTCAAGTACTATTTTAAGCACAAATAATAATATTCCTAAAAATATATTTAAACTCTAAGTTTATGGTATGAAACATCAAAATATCCATTAAGAAAAGTATTTTTCAGAGAATATACCAAGTATTATTGTAAATACTACATACACTCTTATATTGCAAAGTACGAGACAGGATAAGCTTTTTATTTGATTAAATAGTACCGCGACGCGGCCCCAACTTGATTCCTAACTCAGTTCTTCTTAGTTTTTATTAAGTTACAGTGAAACAAACTACGAATAGCTGGGAATTTTTCAAAGTTCCCGCGTCCGCGGGCGACGTCGCTACCACCTTTAGAAAAGTTTCGTCAATTCAATTAGTTGAAAACTTTGCTCCGCCGTCCAACTAAATTATACCAATTTCTTTGAAACGTATTCTTTGAAATTATTTATTATTTATATATGTAATATTTTATTTTTTTAGTTTGTCCTTTTCATATACACAGAGTCTATTTATATATACAACTGTTTTTAATAGAAAAAGGTTTACACTATACATATTATATACAAGTACTTGTGTATATACAAAATGAAGCCTAAATAATAAGCAATTAGGTAGTAATCTGATAATTTTCTTACGATATTCAGTAATTAATATTACTCTGTGGTTCACTCTTGCTTTTTCTTGGAATAAACGGAGAAAATTTATATAATGATTGTTATGATCAATTTACTTAGTTTTATAGTTAAAATCACATATTAACTTTAATAAAAAATAACATATTTACGGATTTAATAAATCTGAAAATATGTTGAAATGGCTCACTAAGAAAACTAACTCAACACCACATTTTACCTCGACATCAGAGCGAAGTATTGAAAATATTAAATATTTCATTTCTTCGAGTTTAATCCAACCCACGACCCGTAGCGTTTACAGTGACGCTTGGGCCCGTACGGTTTTTTATTTTTTAATAATGCATTTTATAGCTCCGCCGAAGACTGATCCCGTTGCGAGTGAATTAAATGAAACGCATTCCTGCAAATTCTTCGTATCGACTCCTCCGGGTGCATCTCAACTGACATTACTCTCTCTATGCCACTTGTCGGAATTTTTCATCGCTATATTGAACTTCAACTTTTTAAATTGCATATTGATGTACAAGTGTATATAAAAGTATTTTATTGCATAATATAAGTATAGATATTATATTTTTTAATCTTTATTATTAAGGCCGTGGTGTCGTAGCGGCACAGTGTGTAATTGTAAGTGCGATGGTTTGTGGGTTTGATTCCTACTGAGAGGAGTGAGTTATATTTATCTTATAGTTATTGCAATGTCATAAATGTCCCTTCTTTTCCCATATTCCGTTTAGGAATATGGGAAAAGAAGTATCTTGATCCTACCCTCCTACTATCCTCTATGCTATGTAGGTTGTTTTTTTAAATATTTATTTGTAGTTATTTTTAAATACATATAAATTATATAACAACATTTTTGAAATACGAACAGTCCTTGAACAACATTTAATATTATTCAACACAATCTATATTTAAACATTTATCATCATTATTTAAATCAATTTAAATATAATAATATTTAAAAATCAATACATTTCACTAAATATCTATTCAAATCCCAGGTCGGTATTAACGCCACTTTTATCTCTCTTCACAGCTAACCCGAGACGGGATGAATACATCAAACGCGGCGAAGCCTTAATCGCTGCAAAACCGCCGATCCCCGGGGAAACTGCGATATACCTTTGATATTCCAAGCCTTGCTTCAAATTACTACGAAAAATGTAAGAGAATTTCCACTTTTCTTGTAGTTTTGATACTTTAAATAAGATTTACTGCAGTTGTGCTATGAATTTTTAAGTGATTGTTAAAATGTAATTGTTATACGATTTATTTATTTTTATCATATAGTTACTGTACTTTCTCATAATTATTCATTATGTTCATAAAAAGAATAGAAACTTTCAAATATTAATAAATAACTAATAATAATGAGGTTGTGATGACGCAGTGGCACACAGACTGTAACCGCTACAGTTTTGGGCTCGATTTCTACTTAGGGAAATTAATTATTTTGTTACTCTGGTAACAAAATAAAGTGTGTTATAAAGTTCCACTACTCCACATGCAATGTCTGGAAAATTCGATAGAATTGAGCTTCTTCAGATTGAAATTAAAAAAAAACTAATTACCTTTCTGTAAACAGTCAAGAAAAAACAAACCATTTAAATCCTACAGTTACAAAGAACTTCTCTACATAGATATATCTGCCATGTCAAAGTAAAACTAGGTCCCACACTGGGCGCCAAAATGTGTTGCACAAATTGACAGCGCCACCTCGCGTCGGGCGCACGAGTTGCGCAACAGAGCGGCACTCCGTGACCGGAATGCGGGATGCGTGGACGTGCACTTACATTGAAATATATTTGGAATTCGTTGCAAATATTCAGCTTTTTAAGCTTTTCTGTAGCGTTTCTTGGTTCTTTTATTCGTGTCACAATTATTTGTGGAGAAAAGAATGTTTTGAAAGACGTTTTGTTGTGTAATTTTGCTGTGCATACAGAAATCATTTTTTTATAATATTATAAGACTACACATAAAATTCAAGACCTTCTGTTCCTATGAAAATATTTCCGTTCCTCACTTTCCGCTGAATCGTCGAGGCATTGCGTGTTCAGTGACGGAACTTAACATCGCGCTTTACCTCGTTACCAGAGCGAGGAAATGAAAATTTTAATAATTTATTTCCCCAAGTGGGAATCGAACCCACAACCTGTCGTGTTTACAATCTGCTAGCTAGTTCACCTACGCTACGACAGGAATCAGCAGTTCAGAAGTAGATTCGTTTTTAATTCATCAACGATTGTATCTCAATGATCATTCAATCGCTATCATATCTCATCCTTATGATGTAAAATGCAGCTTTAGAATTTTTTTTTCAAATGATACTTTATTGATAATTTTACTTTAAATTTATTTTACTAAAACTGAATAATATATTTTTTAATAAAGTTCCATTTTCTAAAACTTTATGAACGGTCTTTAAAACAATACGTTTTACAACAAATAATATTAATATGTATTCTTACTCTTAGTATATTATTTCTTATAATGGACACGTACATACATAATACATGGTACTTCTCTCATTCAATTGTAGTATGTTCTAGATAGAAATGATATATTTCTTAGTTTCCAAATCTTATTCTTAAGATCATTGCACGCGTGCGCAGTACAAGCCACGCCTATATCTGAGGGAGATGACACATCATCCCATATTTCTACCATGCGTTTCCTCTAAACTAACCCAAAACCTCGGCTTTGCTCACATTTCAGTTTATTATATTTCATTATATTGGTACAGAAAATTAATAAAATAATGCAAAAATAACCTTGTAAAGTTATATCAAAATCGGTGCATCGATAAGTTACTTATGAAAATGTTGTTTCATGTGTATTCAAAATTTTTCTGTTGTTATTGAATGTGTTTTGCATTTAAAATAGCAAGAACAATATTAGCTTCTGTTGCCGTTTAAATATAAATTGTAATAAAAACTTTGATGATATAAAAAATAGATAATCAATGAATTATATTTATTTATCGCAATTTTTTTTCTTTTTCAGCTTTATGGTATCCCTCGGTAGCGGTCGGCGGTCCCTCGGCGGTATGGTTATCCCTCGTGTAGCAGGGGAGCCTAGTGTTAAGATACTCTGCTTCCCACATTCCCTTAATTCTGGAGGCATTGCTTGAGTGGCGGAACTCAACGCCGTGCTTTGCCTAGACATCAGACCAGAATGAAAGAAGAAAACAAAATATTAAGTATTTCATTTGGGAATCGTACCCACAACCTGTTGCGTTTATAATCACACAACATAAATATTCCTCTTATATTATAAAAGTAATTTTTAAACACATGTTACTCTAAATAATAATGAAAGTTGTTTTTTATTGTAACTTTAACCTAGAAATGTAAGTTCCACAACATTCCACTAACTACGACTTAATTTACACTACGCTACCATAACACCATAATCAACTATTTCCACAAGTTTGCGAGATGCGTGCTATCATACATACTCATATCGAGTTTCAAACATTGTTCAACGTAAAATACCCGACGTAATTAAATTAGCTGAGAAGAGCTGTCTATACTTGAAGCTTTCGAGAGTGCTTTTTACATTTTTCGATACATTATTCATACAAAAGCAAAGTTCCCATTTTAATTAAAGATATTCTCAAAACCCGCCCCTGGAGCCTTACTTCACTGAGACGTGGTTGGCTTATTTTTTTTTCAACACACTCATTCCCGCCTCTACGGCCCTCCCAAACAAACAGTTGAGTACTTTAAAAACAACTTTTCGCTTTCTAATAATATGAACCTTAGTACGTATATGTAAAATCGCTTTTATAATAACTTGTTATGTGAGTTACGTCATTTCCGTTTTGGTAACAATCAGTTCATTTCATGAAAGTAAGGACAGACTGTCGTGAAATTCAGTCAGTTGACCGCGAGCTTTCGCGAGGGAGGTCGTGCTTTGGACCTTTTTGCGTTGAATCGCTAAAATCGCGTAAAACTTTTCGTTTATATTAATCGTCGTGGAAAATATTAATAGTTTATTCTTTTTTATTTTTTATTGTGTGCAGCTAAATAAGGGGTGTCCTAGAAGATATTTTAATAGGTAAGTAATGATTCAGTTTCATTAATTGACAGTAGTCATTAATAAACTACTTAATCTTTTAATGACAATTTTTTAATTAATTTGATCATTAAAATGTTCTACGATATCACCGTTCGAAATTTAAATTATAAAGCTTTTTAATAAAAATTAAAAAAACTGCAAACTAATTATTATACATTTAAAATAATCTGGTTTAAAATAAAAATATTACATATATAAATAATATTTTATTTTATTTATTTAAATATATTTATATAAATAATATTTTATTTTATTTATTTCAATATTACTTCTTAAGGAATGACATTAATGTCATATACAATTTAATCCCTTTTTTGTCTTTTTCTTGTTTACAAAAAACATTACCATTCATTTTAAAAACATGGTGACTGAATTTTAAATACTTTTACGATACGCATTTCACGATTATTAATACTACATAAATGTTTTAATAATACAATGTCATTCTCTATTTATAATTATATTGATACAAATATCATGTTATATTACATAACGAGTTTCCACACTACGTGTTTTGTGAGTAATAAATTGGGAAACTTTAGAAGATACTGAACTTTCCGAACTAATTTTGTAAACACTAACCGTAAGTTGTAAAATTATACAATATTCCATAAAATAATGTCTTTATCAATTGTCTAACTCTTATATATTTTTATTGCTAAGAAAATATTTGAAATAAAACACAAGCAAAAATATTTTAAAACTTCATTTAAAAAAAAATATATATATATGCTACTATATTATATTTATGAATAAAAGAAAAACTAAATTTTTATTTTTAAATTATAATATGTATGTACAACTTCTGTAACCGCATAATTGGCTAAGTTAAAAACTTTCAAGTCGGTCTGAACACTTTTCGTACAGAACTTTTCCTTTGATTATAATTTATTTAACTTTGTATTAATTTATGATTTAGTGCTATATAATTATATTAATTATAGTACATATTACCTATTATGGTTTGTTATTTTTAAAAAATATTATTTATATAAATGGCGAAAATAATAATATATTTTATATTTTTTCCATGTCCTCTCCTGAAACATTTCCTGTATAGATTCATCCATAAAAACAAGTCATCGCCGCGCTTTAATTTAACAGAGCAAGAAAGTGTAAATAATTTTAATATAAATCTCTCCGAGCGGAAATCGAACCCTCGCTCGCTTACGGACACTGTTCTCCTTTGCCACATATACGTAGAGTAATATTTTCATACAAATTTATTACTTTTTTTAATTTGTACATAGCTTCGCTGTCTATTATTAAAATATTCCAAAGGTTAATTAAAGTTTCAAAGGCCGCCAGCAGGTGATTTTACATCAAAATGATATTGGTTATTATAATATATAGTATGTACATATATTATGTTGCATTGAAACGTTTAGGATCTGACTTTAAGTGGTCTTGGGTTGGATTTCTACTGGAGGTAATTAAATATTTAATACTTTCCTTTCTTAGTTCCGGTATCGAGTTAAAGTGCGGCGTTGAGTTCCGCTAATCAACATGCATGTCTCCAGAAATTGACGGAAAATGGGAATCGGAGTGTCTTAACGCTAGGCTCCCTCTGCCTACCCTGTGATATGCAGGATCCAGTGTGGAGCTGAAAAAATATATAGATAATACTCCAAATTATGTATAAAAATATATATTAACTGGCGACCCTCTTGCGGCTTCGCCCGCTTTAACTACTGGATTATTCATATAATGTATGTTTGCAAAGCACTTAAGATAATGTAAAAATTAATTAAACCCTAATGCAACCCGCATTTTCGTAGTTTCAATAAGGATTTTCCAATTGTTACACAGCAAAGATTTTTTAGTAGGTACCGTAATTTTAAATGTGTGCTACTAATCTTTTCAAGTATTTATTAAAATATATTTAAATGACTATTTTTAAACGAAGAAATTATAAACAAAAACCTACCTACTAATAACTACTACAAAAAATATGAAACCAAATATATCGCGCTGAAATAATACATTCAACTTCAATTATGCAATACGTGCAAACGCATCTAAATCTTCGTTGCTATAGAGGCAGACGGGTTTTTTTTTCGAGCTCGTGGTTAATGCTGAAGAGGGTATTCTGTCCCTGATGAAAAGCTAGCACTACGTGGCTGCCTGTCAGGAAATTAAATAGAATGCATCGGCCAGGAATCGAACCTGGGCCGCCCGCGTGGCAGGCGAGCATTCTACCACTGAACCACCGATGCGTGTAAGGCAGGCGGGCGCGGCGGACGCATGGCGAGTGGCGAGCCATTTCACAGCAAGGATTTTTTGATAATGTGACAACTTCTAAAGTACTTATTAAAATGAAAAACAGTAAAAACAGTTTTGATCTATATTAAATGGCCAACGTAACTAATATACTTATTTATATGCTGAGAGTAAGGGATAAGTGAAACATAACTCGTTACAGTTGATGTGTAAACGGCGGGATGTGTCAACAGTTAAATGCGTTTTTCTCTAAAACTATTCGCAATTTCGAAATAGTATAAAAAGCAAATTTTATCTTCGTTAAACGTAGAAAATTATTTTGAATGATAAGGATTAATACCATTATGGAAAAATATCCCTCACAATAAAAAATATATTGAAATTATTATTTTTAGACAGAAAAATGATCACTACACGTTATTCTTAAAAGATATGAATATGCTGTCGCGGACTTTTTTGTAGATCTTATTAAGAGGAACAATACTCTAGTAAATTATTTTCATGTAGTACTTACCATTAAAGCAGCGCATGCGCGAAAGTGTCTCAACGGGTAGGACTTTATACACATTTATCGTATTTATGTTAATTTACATAAGAATGTACAAATAATAAACTATATATAAACCTTCCTTGAAAAATACTCGACCTAATGGTGAAAACCGTATCAAAATCCGTTGGGTGGTTTAGAAGAAGAAGAGTTAGAAAGTTCAGACAGACACAAAAAGCGACTTTGTTTTATAAGATATAGGATAATATATTGTCAAATAGCTTACCCATATTCTCGATTAAACAACAAGGGTCATTGACAGAAGTCTAATCTCATCATAATGGTTGCGTTCGTCTGGGTAGGACTTATAGGTCGAATGTATAACAGGCTTATATTGATTTGAACTATTTAAATTGAATTATGTATTTCTATACTAATATTTATTAATTTTATACAGCTGTAGTTTGTTTGATTGAACGCGCTAATCTAAGGAACTCCTGGCTTATTAAAGCCGTAGCTAAAGTGTAGTTCAAAATATTTTGCCTTACTTAGTCAATCGAATTTAAACTTAAAAAAGAACTAGTAATCATTGTAGTATATTTCCCCAAGTTCATACAATAACGGAAAAAATGGGCAAAAAACAGGACTCTATTATATAAATCTATTGCAATACACCATTTAGGTCACCAGTCTACTGGACTACTACAGTTTTTTAAAAAGTGCAGTTAATACGAGGATAAGAGTACAACACCTTGACATATAAAAGTAATGATGGATTTACAACGAACGAAAAAAATCTTTTCAAAAAGCTCCGCTCACCTAAGCTGCTTCAGGCTAAGCTTAAAAACGGTGCACTTTGATACTTTTACTATCTTTACAAGTTTTCGAACAAAAGATATTTTATAGTCAGATAATAAAATTGATATAATAAATACCAATGCAAAGTATCAAGGGCGTTGGCTATTAAGCAATTATTACTAATATTATTTATATCACGCGAAATAGTGATTAATTTTATATCGATAATAATTTATAATATTGAATATGTTATACAACAATATTAAAAATGATATAGTTAATTCAAGTAAAGTTATTATTAAACACGCACTGCTAACAAATTTTATTAATTTTCACCATGCAATCCTTCTCCATGCAATACGCCTACAAATTGAGGCATATTCCTCAATTAGTCAGTAAGAAGCGTTTTAGATAATGTATTAATAATTTAAATATTCGATGTAGAATAAAATTAACGACAGATTTGGTTGGAGACCGTCTAAATTATTTTAATTTCCACGCTCTGGTATAGAAAATGAGGCGTCAAGTTCTACTTCAGTATGTAATGTCTAGGAAATATGAGGAAAAGTGGAGACCGGAGTGTCTCAACATACGTTGAATCCTTACATTCAGTGTAAGGAATAGTAAATAGTAAAGAATAAATTGTAATGCACTGTTATATTTTTTGTTAAAAAAATATCCAGTAAGTTTAACAAAATTTCACCAATTTATTATAATTGTATCAACAATACAAACAATATGGTATCACCGAGTTGACCTAATGATGGAGTCCTAAGATGGGAGATGAACCTCGGTAATGCATATTGAGTAAAACCATAGAGCTTGAAATCTTTTTTTCTTGCAGTATAGGTCCTAGATGACCTGACTGAAATGGAATTAGAACCCGAAGCGTGTTTTCAATTTTGAACTTGTTTTATTTAAATGTAAATTAAATATTTATTAAAAAGAAGGAGATCACAGTTCAAGTTAAAAACAACACTTGTAACTTTTACTATTTTTCAAAAAAAGCCATTATATAAACATTGTAATAATTAAATTTACATACTTTTTGTCACAAACTTTATTTAAAATTAACATTTATAGTATCACATCTATAAATTCTATAATACTTCAATACCAAAGTCACATATATAGTATTTAATATAACTCGCTATGAAGAACGGTCCGTCCGTCAGTTGGCCCTCTCTTATATTATCTGCATAACTAGCGAGAAACGCCAAAGCCGTTTCCAGAAGAACAGGATCTATAAAAAGAAAAAAATCCTTAGCGATTAAATATTTAGCTTTGGAATATTATTTATATTTATTTATTTCTTGCATGTGTAGGATATGTAAAGATAACCTACTTACAAACTATTACATACGATTTTAATGTATTATTTCAGGTTAGCACTATATCTATATATATAAAATCGAAAGGTCACTCACTCATCACGAAATCTCAGAAACTACAAGTGCTAGGAATCTCAAATTTTGAATAGGAGTTATTTATAGGACGAAGGTGCTCGCTAAGACGGGAATTTGCAATATTCGACTTTTAAAGGGTTATTTTTGGGGTTCAAAGTTTGTATGAAACTTCGTTATTACAATACAGGAGTATCAAATTTTGCATGGTTGTCACTTATAAGACGTAGGTACTCATGGAGACAGAAATTAATAATAACGTCGTTCACGCAGGCGAAGCCGCACGCGGGCCGCTAGTATTGCATATTTGCAGGTTTAATACTAAAATATTCTACCAATATCGACCCCAAAGCATTGCAAGAGATATTGCAGCGGCATTGCGTTTTGAGTGGCGGAATTTAACGCCGCGTTTAGCCTGGTTACCTGGTTGCGGATTCGATCCCCACTCGAGGCGTTGCGTTCCGCCACTCAACCAGCAATGCCTCTAGATTTCGACGGAAAGTAGGGAACGGAGTGTCTTTACACAAGGTTCCCTCTGCCAACCCGCTTTGTGCGGGATAGCGTGAAGCTGATTTAATATTTAATTTAATTTAATTTAATTTAATTTTAATTTTACTCTTTATTTTCAAAATGAATGCGATATAATGTTTTTTTTTATACTAACCGGTACCAGCGAAAGCGCTGAGACCAAAACTGAATCGTGGATTAACATCGTTATTGTATGTAAATACTTCGCTTCTTTCGTACTGAAGATCCTTCAAATGTGGTATTACAATTGTAGATACAATGGACGCTGCAAAAAAAATATAGTAAATTATATCTAAGAATTATTTTTAAAAAATCTAGTTGAGGGGTTTCCATGTGGCGTGGGTTCGATTCTCGCTACCTCTTATTTTTATACATTTTCTCTATTTCTTTCCTTAATAAGCTATTTATATTGAGCACTAATCACCACCAATGCTAGTTGTATGGAGAACACGTAAAGGAAATTGTACGGTATACACGAGACACGACAAAAGGATCCCGGAAATTCATAAATATAAACATTATAGTAATAAAAATAATAAAAAATATAAATATACCCAACGAAGTGAGAGCCTTCTCCTTTTTGATTTCGGTAAAAAAATACGTTTAATTTACTTAAAATTTTGTGAAGGTGTTCTTATACGACAAAAGTAAGTTTGTCAAACAATAAACAGTTAAAATACATACCATAAGTGACATTTAAATAACCCATATTGACTATAGGTTCTTGACCGCGGCGATGAAATTTAAAGTAATTTTCATTAGAGCCCAGTCCAAAGTTTGTGAACTCCACAGCCAATACCAACTTGTCGGTCTTCTTGTTGATGCTGATAATAGTTCAATGAAAATATTATTAAAAGTGAAATAAATCGAACCTATTGTTAAATAATTAATAAAAATATTGAGAGATGAGAGAGAGTAGTAGATGTAGATGTAGAGTAGTAGATGAGAGCGAGTAGAGTTCTATCTCAAGTTAAATATAGAAATATAGATACTTACTAAAACTCAACAACCCGACCATTAACTCCAGTATATTCTTGCTTAAGTGATACCACAGTAAGGTTTATTCTAGGTAAGTAAGATATACTTTGTGCCCTATACAGTGGGGTGGGCACCGGTCCATAAGATACTTTGCAGTGTGAATGTTGGGCAAAAAAGCGTCGTATGCAAAACGCGTCGTAGTTATTACAGGGTTTTTCTATATATTGTTTGTCATTATAGCGGTTAATATGTGATACCACTATTTAATATGATCTTATTTATTTTACACTAAATGAGTAAAATTAAAAATCCAAATTTTGTGGAGAAATTGTCCAAATTTATTTAACTCACAGATACGTGAAGAGAAAATAATCACAGAAGGAAATAAAGAAATTTAAATAAATACCAATAAAAAATACAAGCTAAACCAGCACGTAATAGCAAGAAGTTAAGGTTCAGAATTGAATGCAAGCTAAGAGAGCAATGGATACACAAGTGAATGTCGCAAGCGATTCTAGCCGACTCCTTAAACGTGGCGATCTTGGCTAGCAGCCTACGGCACGCATAACAAAAAAACTCGGAACAGGTTTGAATTGTTCCAATGCGCTGCGTGCGGATGATTCTAGTAAATGTAATAATATTAATTTTGAATAAGTAATGTTCCCTACATCATCATCTGGTAGAAAAATAAAGTTTTTAAAAAAATGGCCACTCAATGCTGTGCCTTGTCTTCTTACCAGAACCGGAAAATGAGAGTAATGAGATTAATCCCCTTAACTGGAATCGAATTCATAACCGCCGCGTCGCTATAATAAAATCGTTAAAATATACTTACTAACTTAGCGATTAACTTTTAACATTGAAGTACTTACCAGGATTGCCCAATTCGTATTTATTGTCATACTCTTTGTCTGTAAAAATAATGAATGAGAAATAATATTTTTAAAATGAAATAAAAAATATTTAATAATAAAAATTCATTAAATATTTGAGATATTTATGTAATGTTTTCCATTAAAAAAAATATAATACATATCTCCAAAAAAGAAGAAGCGTTCGAGGCGGTCCCCTCCGCAAGCTTGCGACTGTAAGTGCGATGATTGCGTGTTCGATCCCGCTCGGGGAATGAAATATTTATCATTATGATTTTCTCACTCTGGTAATGAGTTCCACCATTAATGCCTTGATAATTCGACGGAAAGTGGAGATTTGAAGTGTATTAACACTGGGATTCCAGGCTCCCTCTGCTTACCCTACTATGGATTCAAGTGAAGCTAATATAAATCTTAAAAATATTCGAAAAGGTCGACAATAGTACTAATCGCAAAACCTTTTATCTATTTAAAAAAAATAATTAAGCAGGTACTCACAATAATTTACGTTATCTTTTATGTCTCCATTATATAAACCAATGCCGTTTTTCGGTAGTTCTTCAACTAAAACAATATGAAATAATTCATGAATATCATAAAAAAAAAACATATAATCTAAATTATAACTTAATATCATATTTTTAACCACTTTTCATAAACGCTTTACGTGTGCGGTCTAACTAAAACTGTTAAAAGTGAAAAATTTCACGGAAAACTATGTATCTTTCTTAGATTTAAACTCGTTAAAGCGCAGGACCAATCCTTGAGAAGCTTACAACCAGTAGTCAAAGAGAGTAGTAATCGTAGTTATGAAAATATTAGAACTATTAAAATTAACTTTTCAGTTAGATTCGAAAGAACTTGATGTATTTTATACTTTTAATTATATCAAAAAGTGTTATTATTGTAGAATGTATGAAATATATTTTTTTATTATCACACATCTACCGCATAAAGCAGAGACAGAGTGACTATAATTTTGAATCTCTCCGAACTCCACTCTCCGCCTAATTTAGAAACATTGTATCGTTTGCCAAGGTTTGCATAAAAAATTAAATGACATACTTGACGGTATTTTATACTCTTCCCCGGCCACAAACTTGCATAAACCAATAACTAATAACACCACCTTCATATTCAGAAATTTAAAATCCACATGACTTGAAATTAATAAACATTGCTTATATAAAGATTGTTATCGCGTGATTTTTAAAATTAGGTTTTTGGGCTAAATTATGCGTGCAATTAAGGTGTAAAGAATTATTGGCGTTGCGTTGGTTAGAAAAATCTCAGTTATTATTTGATTATATCAATTAATTTAATTTGAACATTGTACGCACATTGTACATACTTAACATGTATTAACCTCAAAAAATTTTTAGTATTTTTCAACTGTTTTACCTAGAAGAGCTGCTGGTAGTGTTCCATAAAAATTAAGAAAACTGGTCAAGTGCGAAAATACTCGCTTAACGACGGTTCCGTACTAAGAGGATTGTAGGTACGAGAATTATAATACAATTTATAAAAGTAGAGAATTTAAGGGTGTATGCACTTTTGATAAAATGAACTACAATTATAAGTTTGTTTTATGTGTAACATTAAATTTGGATTCTCTACTTTTTGTC
>HE671080.1:15672-27913 GCA_000313835.2 Heliconius melpomene melpomene | reverse complement strand
TATATATATATATATATATATATATATATATATATATATATATATATATATAATATTTGTTATTAATGTTTTACCGTAACACCAGCTACATTTACATCGATATACGAGTATATCACTGTAAACAAAGAGTCCCAAGTGGAATGTTAATTTCCAACTACGGTCAATAGCTGTAAAGTTTACACAAATAATTCAGTCATCGATCAACGCTTATAGTTGGAAGTACTCAACGCCTGGAGATAGTTTAAAAAAAATATTATTTCGGAAAAATGTATCTAAGAATAGACAATATTAAATAATAATATCATAATTACAATTCCATAGAAGACGCCGGTCAAACATAAAATTCGCTCTATAAAACTATAATGTGATTTTTACACACATAGCGATGGCAAGTACAACTAAAAAGGAATGAATAAACATCCATTGTTATCATAAGTAAATAGTAAAATTACGCTTAAATATAGAACATATAATTATACTCCCATATTCGCATCCTGACATACTTATCATTCATCAATACAGGGTAGGCAAAGGGAACCCCGGGAACCTAGTGTTTGGACACTCCGTTCCCCATTTTCTGCTGATTAAGTCGTCTTTTTTACTTACGTTAAATATGAATATTGATGTATCCTACGTGCTAATATTTAAATGATATGCTGCATCTTACAAAGTAACTGCCCTGAAGGATGGATATAATTTACATGTATATAACTCGCACGCATTTGTAATGCACTTAAAGCAAATACTTAGAGTGGGTGGACGTTAGTATAATCAAAACAGCCACTTCAATATGTTTATGTATATAACATAAATATTATGGTGTTATATAATAATATTACACATAAATGTTTGTACGCGTGTACGACTAAAGTAGTTTTTCCACTGTAAATCCCTGGAAATGAAAAATGAAAAATATATAGCTTCATAACTTCTTCTATAAAACAGTGAAAATCCCATAAAAATAAGTCCAGCTTTTCCAGAGATTTACTCGGACAAACAGACAGACTAAAATTTTAAAATGTTTTTTTTTGCGTTTTAATATCGTGTTATATATTTACATAGGTTCAAATGCAATGAGGACCTCTCGCGTATCTGTGAGCTTGGAATTACAGAAATTGTGACCCACATATTGTGTGAATGCCCTCTTTACAGCAGAGAAAGAGAACCCAAAAGGAAGCATAGCTGAGAAAATAAATAAAAACTGACAATTAAAAATATTGATAAGGGATAAAGAGACCCGGGACGCATTTATAGGGTTCTGGAGAAGTGTCATATAATACAACTTATTATTTAATATGTAAATGAGGCTATTGTAATTAAAAGAGGAATGGATCAATTTAAGAAAAAAAACTAAATTTTAATATTTACGTTAAATGGAATGAGAGTGAGCGTGATAGAGTATCGTTAATGTTACACTTCGTTCAATTTTAATCCAATATACCGTGTAATTACTTTTGTTGATGTAGACGGGTCTCGTTTTTCTTCAAGCATCGCATCTTCGCTGCCAGTAATAGTTGTCTTAACACTAGGTTTTTTTGACCTGACTAGGCGCGTGCAGATCGCTCTATACAAATACTAGCTACTATAGCTAAGAATTTAATATATTCGAATCTTTATATTATAAACGAATTTTGTACTTTCTTAAAAATATAATATTTCTCAGCCATATATTACATTATCAGCTATCAAACCATACAAAACATTCTTAGTTGGGGCGTATAGAAACGCAAAGTAGTATCAGAATCCGTAATTTAGAAGGAAAAATATATGTCTTCAAAATTACCTAGGAAATATACTTTTTTGTATATAGTTTATTTTTAACACCTACAGATATACTATGCAGTGTTTAAGGATTGGATGAATGTTTTCATTATAGGGAAACCTGTATGTAGGTGTTTTCTTCTGTCGGTTTAGACAAAGTTTGACATAATGTTCCGCAATCTATTGAAATACATAGCAAGCCTCGATTATTGTCCCTGAAAATCATCATAAAGAGAAAAATGCTATAAAATTTTACTAAATTCAGTCTGCTCAGACATATATCATATTATATTAGTAACTTTCAATATCACAACTTAAATTATTTTAGGTAGCGAAGAGCAACGTTGTTACGTTCCACGAGGAAAAGCTGTAGGAGGCTCTAGTGTTATTAACCACTTGATCTACGCAAGGGGACGTCCACAAGACTGGGATAGAATTGCAGCTGATGGAAACTATGGATGGTATTTAAATTAAAACTAATTAATTTTATATATTAAATTTCAATAAAAATATTATATTAGATTTCTAAGTTAAAGAAATGCAAACTTCTTAGGAATATAGGTCGCTGAATATTAAATTAAATGAAAATATACAGTGGCGGCTATAAATCTTTAAGCTAGCTCAGTATAAGGCTGGAGTAATAGAGTACGCGTATAAGTAGAAGTATTGTATAAAACACATTTTAGTTTTTCCATACAAAATTCCGGTGGATATTTCCAGCGAGGCTTTTACTTTAAATAATATAAAAAAAATACAATTATTATTTTCTTATTTCAGGTCATATGACGAAGTGCTGCCTTATTATTTAATGTCTGAGCGAGCTGAAATAAAAAAATACAAAAAAACTCCTTACCACGGCCGTGACGGTGAAATGACTGTTGAAAATGTTCCGTTTAAGTAAGAATTCATTATTATTATATTTTTTAGTTTAATTTATAGAATTTAGTGCGAAGACACAAAGTTCTCCATTTTCCGTCCCAAATCAAAGCGTCGAGACGATGCGTGAAGTCGCGAAAAACAACAGCGCGCTTTATCTTGCCAGTGTGCCAATAAAATTTCCATGAAAGCAGACCAAACCAAAGTCATTTCTTTTAAAATTAGAGGCTGATTTACTGCGACATGATAGTCTCACTCCGCCAGGATAGCTTTTTATTCTCTTTCAATCTTATTAATTATAATTGTTGTTATTTATTTAAAATACTTATTATTTTTATATTCATTTTTCAGGACGGGTTTAGTTGAAGCATTTCTTGCAGCTGGCAGATCGTTTGACGTTCCTACTGTAGATTATAATGATCCTGAACAATTAGGTTTTGGATATGTACAGACAATTACAAATAAAGGTCATCGGCTTAGTGCTGCTAAAGCTTTCTTGCATCCACACAAACGTCGTAAGAATCTACATATTATCACAGAGGCTAGGGCTACCAAAATCGTTATAGAACCCCAATCAAAAAGAGCATACGCAGTAGAATACATCAAAAACAACATCAAACGAACTGTACGTTGCAGAAGAGAAATTATTCTGTCGGCTGGGCCTGTAGCATCACCTCAATTACTGATGCTCTCTGGCATAGGTCCCAAAGAAAATTTGCAAACACTCGGAATACCTGTTTTTAATGATTTAAAAGTTGGAAGAAGTCTTTATGATCATATTAGTTTCCCCGGAGTTATTTTCAAGTTGAACTCAACAAACGCAAGTCTTATGGAACCTAAAGTTGCAACACTCTCAAATTTGATGCAGTGGTTGCAATTCGGTGACGGTCTTTTAACGACTCCCGGTGGAGTAGAAGCTATAGGATATTTAAAAACGGCTTATTCTGATTCTAACCTACCAGATATTGAATTGGCCAGTATCGGTGGATCCCTTACACTTGACGCTGGTGGTGCAATTAGAAAAAGTTGGAGAATATCGGATAAAACGTATAATTATGCGTTTGCGCAATTGAATCACGTTGATACGTGGCAGGCTATACCTACACTCTTGCAACCAAAATCCAAAGGTTACTTAGAACTTCGCGACACGAGTCCCTTCTCCCATCCTAAATTATACGGCAATTATTTTACTGACCCTACTGATTTAGCTTCTTTAAAAGAAGCTGCCAAGTATGTCATTAAATTAGGTCAATCTGAAGCATTTAGAAGACACGGCGCTTCGTTATACTTGCCACCCTACCCCACGTGTTCGAACTACCCTTCAGATTCCGAAACATATTGGGAATGTGCCATAAGAACTATGGTCGTTTCTCAGCGAGATCTCACATCTACTTGTAAAATGGGGCCTCAGAGTGACCCTGATGCAGTAGTGGATCCAGAGTTAAGAGTATATGGCGTGGTCGGTTTAAGAGTAGTTGACGCTAGTGTAATACCTCGTCCAATCAGTGGAAAAACAAATGTTGCTGAAATCATGATTGGTGAGAAGGCCGCTGATTTAATAAGAAAGACCTGGTTAAATGTAATTTCCTAATGATGTGACACTTTGAATTCTAATAAACGTTCCTAATAAAATCGTAGTTTTAATAGTTTTATTTTATTTAATTACACATACATTATTACTTAATAATGTGTGATATTTTGCAATTTTTTTTACCTTATAGGAAAAAAATCTTCTGAATTTCTTATTATTTCTATTATTTATTTATTTCTTACTGAGTCAGAATGTAGTATATAAAAAAATATTTAAATCTTATTTTTAAACTGACAAACTTATTTCTCTTAAAATGCTCATACTTTTATCGTACTCCATTTTTGAGCCCCATGCTAATTAAAAACGTATAATGAAATGGAAAGTCATCATTTGATTTTCACAGCAGTATCAATAGCAGTAGGCTACGAGATGGAATTTTTTGCCTCATCATTTTAACCTCGATAATAAATTGAGAAACGGTAAACAAAAGATCTATTAGGCTTATCAAACCTATTCATTTAATAGTTAAATATTCTGAAAGGAGAAATAATATTGAATTTATATTTTTAGCTTAATTCGTAAGTTTTTACCGCATTTTATATTACTTTTTAACCGAATTCTTTTTCGAAAAACAAAGGAGGTTCAAGATTGATTTCTTTGTCATATGTGGACCGATTTCAAAATTCTATTTTGTTTGAAAAAGCGTACTTGCTCATTAGTTCCATTACCACCGAGGATATGATGAGGAATCGCATGGAAATCGAGGGAATCTCTCACATTTTGTAGATACGTACTATGTGTTTTATTCTTGTAGTCATCACCTAATGACGTTACTAACTGATGATGATGATGATAGAGCGCCCATAGTTCCTGAGAAAAAGTCTTGACAGACGGTCGGACTGACGGACAACAAAGTGATCATACAACGGTTTCGCTTTTCCCTTTCTACATACGGAACCCTAAAAAAACAGTAATTGTAACCATTATCAATATCTAGTTTCTTTTTATGTTATAGCGTATAAAATTAGCACACACAGTATTAGTTTTGTGTTTTTGTAAATATGCTATAGGTACTCAGATTAGCTTAAATACTCGTAGTTATGCTTTATTTGTATAACAGTTCTACTTCTCGGTGAAATTGTAAAGCGTCTTGAATAGAAGTTTATTTAACCGACAAAGTTACGTATTCAGTACGTGCAGCTCTATAGTAGAAGCTAAAACATTCATATTCCTTGCAGTGCCGTGTTTGATTATCATTTCTAATAAAATATATTGGTCCAGAAATTACCGTTTCTATACATAAAATAGACTACCTGAAAATATCAATAGAATGCTTTGGAGATGTGGCGTGCTTGCTGGCAAGAGAGCATAAAACTTGCTATTTCAATTTCAGCTCTTTTCGCAACAGTATGAGTTTACTCGGGTTTCCGAGCAGTTTCAGAATAGATGAAGATGGCAACTGTTAGCACTAGTATTGAATTAGAATTTGAGATTTAGGCGCATTGTCTCGTTCCTTGCTACTTAACAACCGCAATTTTTTTTTCGAATATGGTTAATGCTGTTAGCCCTAATTTGTAAAGCCAATAGGCTTTTAGAACGACACTGGTTGGGCAGGAAGAGGGTACTCTATCCCTGAGACCCCGGTTAAATACTTTACTGTTATACTATATAATTTTCATGAACAAAATATTTTATGCAATATATTTTACATTTTTAAATATTAAATATTTAATTTCCTCAAGCGAGAATCAAACCCACAAACGGTAACGTTTACAGGCGCGCGCTTGTGCGTTTGAGCCACGACGCTGTCGCCTGTCACTCCTGTCGGTATAAAATTTTTTTTTTTACACTCGAAACGCCATAAATTAAGAATTGAACTGAACTGAATATTAGTTTAATATCCAAATGTATTTTATTGTTTTCTAGAGAGAAAAATATATATTAATAATGTTTTTATAGATAAATAAATATATAATTAAAACATTTCATTCTCGAACTATATATATTTATAATATATTTATAGATTTTGCAGGTAAAAAAACGTATATAGGTACAAGGCTTCAAACGTTTGACCTGTGACATGTTAATAGATTTTTATTTTTTTAATGTATTTCATTCATTACAGCGAGCGATGCGAACTTGATTAACAAGCTCGACGTGCAAGGGTGAAGGGTGAAGTGAAGCTATCTTTTATTATATGAAAAAGGTTTTGTGAGTGATTTTTGTAATTTATACAGCAGTGAGAATTCTAGAATATCGAGGACGAGATAGCACGGAGAGCGAGCGGGGGTTGATGAGTGAAGCAATCGAGATAAACAAAATTACAAGTTAACATCATATTTTTTATATTATGTAGATCTCTTAATTTGATGTATGAAATTGATTTAATTTTATGATTTCAAAAATAATTATCTAAATTTAATAAATAATTACCTAAGTTTAAAATATTCTATTGAGAATATTTACTTAGAAGATTTTAAATTAAACTAATACAAAATATTAAAGGATTATTGCCAAAATACTATAGTGAAAACTGCATTTAAAACTGTATAGCCGTTTCTGAGATTAGCGTTCACAAATGCACAGCAAACAGACAAACATAAAATTGAAAAAGAACAATTATGTTTTTTTTTAAATTTTATGTTTGTCTGTAACAATTATGGTTCTATTACATGGATAAATCCTTACAATAATAGATTTCCTCATGAACAGACAGCGATGAAGTACAATTTTATTATACTCGTATGTATAGATAGATGATGGCTTACTATACAATCAATGTATTCTGAACAACAATCGGCCTGCATACACTATAATTATAAACTCGTATTACGAGCTTCGCGCGGTCCGAGAGTAAAGAAAAAGCTAAAAGCTATACAAACGAGTAGATCCGTGACGATATCTGAGGAGGCCAACAGCGATTACATGTACAACAGGCGATTTATGACATTTATAGAATAAAATATTCTTCTATCCTATAATATACAATATACAAATTGACTTATCCTTTGTTAAAAAGGTGAGATAACTCTGGTATTACGTCGAGAAACATTAGTTGGGGCGCCGCGGCTGCTACAATGAATGGCGATGTAGCACAGTCGTCCACGCTCCGTCGAGCGCGCGAACGTTGAAAGCGGACTATTTCAACAAGTGGACTTCAACCGCGCATCGGTTATCCGGAAAATTGTGAAAATTATATGTGATTAGTGCAAATAGTTTCACAAACAACAAACAAATATAAAAATAAAGGCTAGTGATTGTTAGATTGTATTAACAAATAAACTCTTAATAACAAGTTAAAAGCGATAGGTGGTTTTTTAATTAAAAATAAATTATTTTAAAAGTGGGTAATTTAGAGAAAACGAATGTTCAATACGAATTATAAGTCATCCTAAGCTTTTAACAATCAGTCAAGTGAACATATATATTTACTATGTATATAAGAATAGACCTACTTCCTATAGTGTCACAAATATATTCGATCAAAATAAATGTCTAACATCGCGTTATATTAATTTAAATATAAAAAGTTGAAATTTTAAAATAAAAATTGTAAATCTTTTAGTATTATATAAAAAATCCTTTTAAAGATATAACATATATAATATGTACTTATAAATATTTTATTCAATTGCATCGTTATATTAATTCTGTTCGCTGTTAATTATTATATATTTGGACTGCTTGTTTCTCTCTCGAGTAATTGCAATGTGAGATAATTATTAATTAATGTAACACAGCCGCTTGTCCCGACTTCGCGAACAAGTACTTAATAAATATGGAGTATAATTGTATATCAATACAAATAATAATTAAATATACAATCATGAAGTACCGTTCAAGTTCAAGTTCAAGTTCAAGTTATTGTGTTATTTATTTATTTAACTAAATTTTAATTGATAATATTTATTAATTTTCAAATTATTCCTGGAATTGTATAATTTTTTTTTTTTTTACAAATTAACCAAAGATTGTTTTTATACAGAAAAAAGATAAATCATAAAAAATATTTTTTACAGTGGATAATTAAAAAAAAATGTATTGTCAGAAATTACCAGCCAATGCTTCATGAATAGCTATTCAGTAACGCATATTCAACCTTTTCAAAGCTCCGTGTCAGAGCCGTGCGAATGCATTCATCTAAGCTTACGCGCCACTACGTGAAACGCTTAAAATAACTGCTCGTTACGTAAAATAGTTTCTATATAGAACATATTATATTATGAAATTTTTAATTAATTCATATCTATACAATTTTTTGAGACCAGTCGTGGCGCAGAGGAAATGAAATATTTAATATTGTAACTTTTGCGCTTTGATATCGAGGCACGCGTGGCGTTAAGTTCCGCCACTCAACACGCAATGCTTGCAGAATTCGGGGAAATGTGGGGAGCGGAGTGTCTTCACACTGAGCTTCCTCTGCCTACCCTGCTACATACCCCGTATGTGAAATGTGCTAGCTTCACGCTGACACATTTTAAAATAAAGCGAAGTAGGTTAGTTCTTTGTTTCTATATACCACTAGGATATGTCTAGTCACTGAGAATCTAAAGGTAAATAAGTTGTCTCGTTTGTAAAAAGTAAGAATATCCTATCTTCTGAAGGTGATTTTCGTGAAACAATACATTCATCTATATTAATTTTTGTTATGTGCATACATTTATTGTTCTATATGATATTTTAATTAAAAAATATGGCTTTATTAAAATGACTAAAATTTAAAAAGGAAAACTATAAAAAATCTTTCTAAGAAAACATTGCTTCATTATCTTTAGATAACTATACACTTAGAATAAATAGAAGAATGAAATATAGCCGAGAAATTGCGGTGAAAGAATAAAAACTTCGTTATAAATGTTATAAAGTGCTGGTTTTATATTAATCCTAACTGTGGACGAGCTTATCATTAAATTTGTGAAGTATTTTCTGTACATCCTTTGATAAGACCTCAAAGTACATTTTCTAAAGTGCAGCAGTAGAAATATACCTATCACCTTTATTTTAGTATTTTGTATCCCGCACACAGTACGGAACGGATCCCGTTCTCATTAAAATACGTCCGTTCTCCACTTTTTCATGGAATTCATAAACACTTTTTGCCTCGTTACCAGGTGGAAGAAATGCAACATATGAAATATTTCATTTCCTCCAATGGACATCGAATCCACAACTCGTATAACAAGTACATAATTTTAAGACAGTTAGGTAGTATTGTTTCCATAAATACCATAATATTTGCATAAAAACATAAAAAACATCGATCAACAAGATTAGACGTGAATCAAATCAGAGCAATAAACAAAAAATCACAATATAGAGACATATTAAGTTTGTCGTAAACTCGCACGTAAACGCCATGTTTTATTGAAGTCGAAACAATACACGAACAGCAGGTAATTTATTTAGGTTCGTTACAATCAGTCCGAAATGGGTCGCTGGAAGAAGAGTAACAAAGAGATGCGGTCATTTAACCAATTGCTAACGAAGCGAATGCTTGTATAAAAGATTAATTTGTTGGTAATTAGAATGGAGACCAGATCAAATATGTGTAGGTGTACGGCTTTTCAAATCAATTTCGCTATGTATATAGATTTTTTTATTGTGGTATAGATAGTTATAGTAGTACATATTAACTAAATGGACAATTTTTTGTGGAACCCGTCATGGCGCAGTGGCTCAAGCGTATACTGACTGTAAACGCAACGGTTTGTGAATTCAATTCCCATCAAATATATTAACCTAGTAGTCTAAGTCCAATACAAACTGAAAACTACAGTAGACTAACTTGAAAACATAATAAAATGTAAAAAATTGTGGAGTAAAATTTTGTCATGAACATAGTATTGTTGGCAGAGGGAACCTGAGAACCTAGTGTTAAGGACTCTTCTCATTAAGACACTTCCGTTCCCTTCTCTCCGCCAAATTCCGGAGGCATTTCTGAGTGACGAAACAACGCCGCGCTTTACCTAGTTACCAGAGCGAGGAAATGAAAATATTATATATTTCATTTCCTCGATTGGGAATCGAACCCAACAACTTGTCGTGCGCTCGTGCCTCTACGCCACAGCTGGCCTTTGTTAAATTTGTTATTTTTGATATATACATTTATGGACTTGCCGCCAATTACCAACTACTATTGACAGTTTGATTTATAGATAGAATGCAAACAAAATACTAATTTGCGTGGCCTATTAGTTATTATTAATATTTTATAAATAGACATAGGTAGGTTATATACATTAATTACACTTATTTAGTTCCATAAATAAATAAAAATAAATTATGCAAGTCTTCCTTTAAACAATACTAACAATATCATCTCATTTTCTGACCCAGTTCAAAAGTAAAGCTAGTAATATTTAGTATAGTATAAAAGTTGAGTTCTAGCTCTGTTCCCAGTACCTTACACTAAAGAATAAACAATTGGGACCTCAAACTAACTCTAACAACCAACAACTTTGTAATCCAGTTCTAGCACCGCAAGACTACATTTATTATGCGCTATGTTGTTAATTATTCTCTTCTATTATATGATATAATTTAATATAAATAAAATTAAAATAAAAAAGATCAGCTTCAAGCTCTATCCCGCACACATGAGCACTAAGGTGTAACTGTAGCACGACGGTTGTGAGTTCGTTCCCCACTCGAGGAAGTGAAATATTTATATACGTTTATATTTCCATTTCTTCGCTCTGGTGGAAAGGCAAAGCGCGGCGTTAAGTTCTGCCATTCAACACGCAATGCGTCCAGAATTCGGCAGAAAATGGGGAACGGAGTGTTTTAACACTGGGTTCCCTCTACCTACTCATGTGCGGGATGTGATCGGAGCGTGAAGCTCATTTGGTTTTTTTTTTACGGGCTATTATATATTACGTAAATCGAGTCACTGTACTGTGGTCAGAGTTACCTCGAGAATGTGTCATATGTCATGCACAACTCTTAATTATACGATCACGGGGGTGCAACCGCAGGTAAACGCTAGTTATATTCCTGTGAGAATTTATTTTACCTTATAATTTTCACTCTTATGTAGAAAGAGAAAGAAGTAGGACATGTATTTATCTATATATATAAAATCGAAAGGTCACTCACTCATCACGAAATCTCAGAATCTACATGTGCTAGGAATCTCAAATTTTGCATAGGAGTTACTTATAGGACGTAGGTGCTCGCTAAGACGGGAATTTGCAATATTCGATTTCTAAGGGGTTGTTTTTGGGGTCGAAAGTTTGTATGAAACTTCGTTACTACAAATGCTAGGAGTCTCAAATTTTGCATAGACGTCACTAGGACGTAGTCATGGAGACAGAAATTAATAATAACATAGTTCACGCGGGTGAAACCGCGAGCGAGCCGCTAGTATTATATAAAAATAAATAGAAATTATAATCCACCATCCATATACCTTCCATATACTGGACGGTTGTGGGTTCGATCCCCGCTCAGCTAACAAGGCAGAGGTGTTGATTTCCGCCACTCAATACGCAATGCCTCCAGAATTCGTAGGAAATGGGGAACGGTGTCATAATGGGAACGAAGTGTCGCAACACTGTTAAATGTTCAATAAAGCAAAAAAATATAATCCGATTTATCTGAAATCTTATATAGGAGTATAATTATACTATATTGAACATTAGCACGAATTAGTAGCCTAATTACACTCTGGTGTTATCTATCTATCTATATATATAAAAGGACTTGTCCTCACTGACTGAGGTAAGACGCACGCACAGCCGTAACTGCTGATGGTAGAAACATGAAATTTGGACAGATGTTTACTTTCGTAATCTGGACATCCACTACGAAGGGATTTTGAAAAATTTCAACCCTAAAGGGGTGATATAGGGGTTGAAAGTTTGTATGAAAAAAAAATTAAATCGGCACCGATTCTTATAAAATTAGAAATTTAGATTTTTAAAAGTATTTAATTAAATATGTTTCAACGTTTTCAAGAATTTTCCTCCTAAGGGTACAAATAAGGGGTTGAAAGTTTGTATGAAAAAAAAATTAAATCGGCACCGATTCTTATAAAATTTGAAATTCAATACTCTTAAAAGTATTTAATTGAAC
>HE671080.1:0-15572 GCA_000313835.2 Heliconius melpomene melpomene | reverse complement strand
AAAACAAAAAACATCGATCAACTAGATTAGACGTGAATCAAATCAGAGCAATAAACAAAAAATCACAATATAGTGACATATTAACTGTGTCGTAAACTCGCACGTAAACGCCATGTTTTATTGAAGTCGAAACAATACACGAACAGCAGGTAATTTATTTAGGTTCGTTACAATCAGTCCGAAATGGGTCGCTGGAAGAAGAGTAACAAAGAGATGCGGTCATTTAACCAATTGCTAACGAAGCGAATGCTTGTATAAAAGATTAATTTGTTGGTAATTAGAATGGAGACCAGATCAAATATGTGTAGGTGTACGGCTTTTCAAATCAATTTCGCTATGTATATGCATTTTTAATTGTGGTACAGATAGTTATAGCAATACATATTAGTTTAGTAGGTACAAACACTTTTTGTGGAGATCGTGGTGGCGCAGGCACAATTGTGTAAAGCTAAAGGTTGTAGGTTCGATTTCCACTCGGAGAAATTCATTATTATTTATTAATATCTTTATTTCTTCGGTCTGGCAACGAGGCAAAGCGCGGCGTTTGTTTGCGTTGAGTTTCGCCACTCAACATGTGATGCTTCGAAAATACGGCAGAATGGGGAAACAACACTTCCGTTCCCCACTCTCCGCCAAATTTGGGAGACATTGCTGAATTACAGAGTAACACCGCGACTTGCCTCGTCACCAGAGCGAGAAAATGAAAATATTATATATTTCATTTATTTGAGTGGGAATCGAACTCGCAACCTGTCATGCTTACTGCCGCACGCTTGAACCCCTGCGCCACAACTGGCCTTTGTTAGATTTGTTGTTTTTGAAATATACATTTATGGACTTGCCGCCAATTACCAACTACTATTGACAGTTTGATTTATAGATAGAATGCAAACAAAATACTAATTTGCGTGGCCTATTAGTTATTATTAATATTTTATAAATAGACATAGGTAGGTTATATACATTAATTACACTTATTTAGTTCCATAAATAAATAAAAATAAATTATGCAAGTCTTCCTTTAAACAATACTAACAATATCATCTCATTTTCTGACCCAGTTCAAAAGTAAAGCTAGTAATATTTAGTATACTATAAAAGTTGAGTTCTAGCTCTGTTCCCAGTACCTTACACTAAAGAATAAACAATTGGGACCTCAAACTAACTCTAACAACCAACAACTTTGTAATCCAGTTCTAGCACCGCAAGACTACATTTATTATGCGCTATGTTGTTAATTATTCTCTTCTATTATATGATATAATTTAATATAAATAAAATAAAAATAAAATAGATCAGCTTCACGCTCTATCCCGCACACATGAGCACTAAGGTGTAACTGTAGCACGACGGTTGTGAGTTCGTTCCCCACTCGAGGAAGTCAAATATTTATTTACGTTTATATTTCCATTTCTTTGCTCTGGTGTCGAGGCAATGCCTCCGGGATTCGGCAGAAAATGGGGAACGTAGTGTTTTAACACTGGGTTCCGTACCTACCCATGTGCGGGATGTGAGCGGAGCGTGAAGCTCATTTGATTTTTTTTATACTCCACCTATAGTTACGGGCTATTATATATTACATAAATCGAGTCACTGTACTGCGGTCAGAGTTACCTCGAGAATGTGTCATATGTCATGCACAACTCTTAATTATACGACCACGGGGGTACAACCGCAGGTAAACGCTAGTTATATTCCTGTGAGAATTTATTTTACCTTACAATTTTCACCCTATGTAGGAAGAGGAAGAAGTAGGATATGTATTATATAAAAATAAATAGAAATTATAATCCACAATCCATATACCTTCCACATATTTTACGGTTGTGGGTTCGATTCCCGAGGCAAAGGTGTTGATTTCCACCACTCAATACACAATGCCTCCAGAATTCGTAGGAAAATGGGGAACGGAAGTGTCATAATGGGAACGAAGTGTCCTAACACTGGTCCCCAGGTTTGGCTACCCTGCTATGTATGGCATACAGCATAAAACTAAAAAAATATAATCCGAATTATATGAAATCTTACATACGAGTATATAGTATATTGAACATTAGCACGAATTAGTAGCCTAATTACACTCTGGTGTTATATATTTATAAGTTAATAATTAATATTGTTAGGATTATCTAGAGGATTAAAACATAATATACGTATTATATATAATTAAAACCACTCGTATGGAAGTTTAGGCCAATACATATACAACATAAAATATACAGCTATAAAATGCTTCACGATGTAACCCGCAAATAGCGGGCTAGAAACCTGGGAACCTGGTGTGAAGTTGGTTCGTTCCGCATAAAAACAGTTCCGTTCCCCACTTTCCGCCGAATTCTTGAGACATTGTGTGTTGGCTTTATTAATATTTTCATTTTTTCGCTTTGGTAACAAGGCAAAAGCGTTGAGCTCTGCTACTCAACACGCAATGAAAATTTTAGAATCCTTAGTATAACTGTAATACTAACATAAAAAGCTTTTAAAAAAGGTAAAACATTTAAGTTTAGTTTGTAATTTGATAAGTGAGGTAATTATTTCATCTACTATAATGAGACTTCATTAGTTAAGTAATTCGCGCAAAAGTGTAAAATATATTTAATTAATGGAAATATGACAGTCCCATGAGAAACCGCAAGCGTCGGTTCTTCGCTATGGCTACGAATTTTATTGTGAAAATTAAAATGGTTTTAACAAAAGCTTTTTTCTATTAAGCCAGCTTTAGCGTTCGCGTATTCCTAACTACTAATATATATAATATTTATAGTTTCTATGTATTATAATAAAATCAAATAAATCTAAAATAAATCATATAATCATATTAAAAGTAAGTAATTTAAAGAAACATTATTACAATGTTTAAAAAATCAGCTTCACACTGTATCACAGTAGGATAGGCAAAGCGAACCTAGTGTTATGACACTCCGTTCCCAATTTTTAATATTTTAATTTGTTATAATTTTACTAACAAAAATTCCCAAATATATTTATCACATTTAACTGTTACATATGTTTCCATTTTATCGTGTCAGACAGAAAAAATATTTACTTCAGAATATTATCTATAGTGTGCGTGCATCACACGTTTTCGGCTACGCCTTACGCCAGGTCACGCAACATGTTCGTCCAATTTAACAAATGACCATTCTTCATTCTATATAAAAAAAAATTATTTACCACTAATAAATTCATTTCTACGAATATTTTTTCGAATTTAAAAATGCTATCCGGAATAAACGAAATAACAAAAGCAAACGACAAATTAAATGAAGAAAACTATAATAAATAACATTTCTAAATAACCTTCATTAAATCCTGAATCTGAACCACATTTATCTGCAGCTTTCAGCAGCTTCCTTTATGCAGCTTTAGAAAATACTCAATCAAGACGTTGCAAATTGCATAAGGCTAAATTTAATACCAGCATCGCGTTGGCGTTCAAATTAAACTTTGCTGCAATTCTAGTAAGTAGTAAATCAGCTCAAATCGAATTACGACAGTACAGAAATAATCTTATAAAGTTTAATTGTATTGTACAAATATACATGTAAATATACAGAAAAAGAAGTATGATTTAAATGAACGTAAATAAAAAATCTATAGAATGGACAAATAGTCTTGGTTTTATATTTTAAAACATTTAAAATTTATATTTATTCTAACAATAGTATATTTTTATCATCCCAGCACACAGGCTTTCATCCATCGTTGTTAGATATCTAGATTTAAGTAGTAAATATTTCGTAAAATTCAAAAGTTGGTCGGTTCTGGTAATGACTTTTTGATTATATAGATATGGGTACCAAGACACGCACACATCATTATAACAACAAGGACGAACGAATTATTTGGAGCACTCAATATAAATTAGAATTATTATATAAATACTAACTTTTACCTGCGGCTCCGCCCGTATAGCAAATAGAAGTAATTTAGTTGTAGTGACACGTTCTAAGACCCCCACAACTCCGTTGGGTTACATCGGTACTGTTAAATAAATAAATATAGCCTATAAACTTCCTCGATAAATATATTATCTAACTTAAAAATAATTTTCAATTTAAATCAATAGCTAGCGCTAATATCGTACTTTACATTAGTATTAGGTATTATATGTACGAGCCTCACCCGCCGCACCCGCCGCCCGCTATCACCTGCCTGCGAGTCTACATATGACTAATGTGACCAGACGTCCCGTTTTAAACGGGACCGTTCTCGGGGCGTAAAAATATCCTGTTTTTCGAAATAGCACGAATATTTAGTCGGTCGAAGAACGTTTGGCAACGTCGATTGTCGCGGTGCGCTCAAGCGAATTATTAAAAAATAACTGGATTAATAACTGTTAAACTGAACTAATAATGGAATAATCCACTAAAAAGCAAAAACAAACCGATATCCCATTTTCAGCCGAAAAAAGAATGGCCACGTCACGTTTGACAAACCTACATATGTCACAATGACCGCCCGTATTTTAAAACTGTGATATATTTTTATTTCTAAAATATCCATTTCATTGATATTGATGTGCTGCGAAAGGCAATCTTGATCTATGTAAACCGCGTAATTTATTTAATTGAATAAAGAATAATACTATATTGTTTAAAAGAGTTTAATTCCTTGTAATTTCTAAAACATAAAAATGATTAGCATTATCTTTAGAAGA
Organism: Heliconius melpomene melpomene; assembly: GCA_000313835.2. NCBI lineage: Eukaryota > Metazoa > Arthropoda > Insecta > Lepidoptera > Nymphalidae > Heliconius > Heliconius melpomene. Next base: position 10,912 of record HE671080.1, on the reverse strand, counting down.
TAGATAGATATATGCTGTCGCGGATGTTTTTTAGAATTTTTAAAGATGAACAATTCCGTTATACATGGTTCCTGCTTAGTTTTAACGAGCACAAAAGAACCTATCGAGTTTTCCTAATTTTTCTACTTTTTTTAAGTGTGATGTGATGTTATATTGCCTAAAGGCTATGATGTACTAAAAGGATTTTTCAAATCGAATCAGTAGTTTCTGAGGTTAGCACGTTCAAGCAAACAAACTCTTCCACTACTCTATTAATATTAATAATGGAAGTATAGATATGTAGATGTGCCTTAACTGCTGGCAATTCCTTCATAAATAATATAAAAAAATAAATATGTTAACATATAAAAATAATTTTCATAAATGAATAGAACTCAATGAATATGTGAACTCAGTAGAAACAAAGCCGACACATGCAGGAGCCAAGTTTAAGTGAACAATGACTTCAGAAAGTTTAAGTTAGATGATAAGTGAAGTTGGAAAAGCAAGATGATGGGCAGGTACAACGGTCGGGTCCTCTCCATTATGTTCAGCACTTTGCTTCTGGGACGAGCTATCGCTGGTAAGTTTTTTTTCATTTATTAAGAAAATAATTATAATTGCATATATATATATTTTCTCTACGAAACGACAACGCATGTCTTTTATTCAGCAAGGCAGGCAGAGACATTGTTTTATTATTAGATGTAATAGAAATTTTCCTGAATAGTAGATACGCCTTCAACGATGATATATAATCCCGCATTCAGCCTGCGCAAAAATATATTTTTCGAGCATCACGTTTTCATCCATAGTATAGCAGGAATTTAGTATCAGGACACTCCTTTCTTCTCTTTCAGCCTTTGAATGGTGAAACTCAAGGTCATATTTTGTTTGACCAGAGCGGGAAAAGGAAAATAAGCGTGCGTGAAAATAAAACGCGAGTCCGACTCGCACTTAGCCTGTTTTACTTTATATAAGAATCAAAACGAGGCACAACGAGGTCTAACAAACGAAATAATAAAAGCCGCTTGAAATGTTATTTATAGAATGGATGAAACATATTTCAACATAGTAAATGTTTCCAATAGACTCAGCAGACCTCTCCAAATGAATCATTAAGCAATTCCTCGGCGCAGGAAACTGTGGCCACATGGACATAAAACCAAACTGAAAAAGCCGTTGTAGAGAAACTTCCGCCCATTCATTATTTAATCGGACTCACACTCAGATAATTTCGCTAGAAAATGGTTCACATCGTTAAAAAATATTTGTAAAAAAAATAAAGAGTCGACTGCATAAAACTATTAGTAGCGCATATAAAAAACAAAGAATTAGTAGCGAGCTTTAGTAGTTTCATAAAATTATTATTTTAATTTTATTACAACTTACCTTTGGAATAAAAGCTTGTTTTTAAAAAGGTTATTTTAATTAATATATAATTTTTTACTTTTTAATTTTCCCCTGATATTCTACTAATGCAACATTATAACAAGGTGTTTACCGGGTCAATATTCGTGCGTAACAGAGTAGGCAAAGGGAGCCTAGTGTTAAGACACTCCGCTCCCCAGTTTTCGCCCAATTCTCGAGGCATTGCGTGTTAATTGGCGGAACTCAACGCCGCGGTTTCTACATCTCCACACAAGAGCTAAGAAATGGACATATTAAATATTAATTCTCTCGAGTGGGAATCGAACCCACAAACTGTTACGCTTTTAGTCACACGCTTATGCCCCTTTTCCACGACTCCTTCCTTACTTATTCTTTTTCTTTATGGTGTAATATATTTTACATATCAAGCCCTTTCGTTTCATATCCATATTAGGTGTGTTGTGCAAAAAATTGTAAGCCGCCATTTTGTTGCGGCGGCCATTTTGGAATAAAAACAATATTGATTATATGTAATTTCGTTGTCATCAGAACTAAAGTCGTAATCCAAATCTCAGCTCAAACCGACAGTGAGAAATGGGTCAAATTAAGCTTACGAGATTTCACACACATTTCACACACTAAGAAGTTAAATAAAAGCTTAAAGGTAGAAACAATGAAAATAGTTCATTATTTATTAGATACTTTTTTTAGCATTTATTAAACTAACGAACGACTTCGTTTTAAGGAATATAGACTTCGTTATAATAATTATTAGACTGGAAAACCAATGAAATTTTTCTTGAGGCAGTTAATATCGTGGAGATTTGACAATCCTTAGTGGATTGTCAAATCTGTCAGTAAGCTGTCACTGATACTATTCCGAGTATACACATAAGAGCATACTAATAAAACACTAATATATAATACTAAAGTATATGAGTATGAAAATGAGATGATATGAGCAAGAATGGTTGTCAAAACAACGCAAATATCCGTCTTAGTGAATACCTACGTCCTATGAATAACACCCATGCAATATTTGAAACTTCTAGCACTTATAGCAACGAAGTTTCGTACAAACTATCAACCCCAAAAACCCTTCAGAAGTCGAATATTGCAAATTCCTGACTTATTGAGCACTTACTATACATATATATACACACTTCTATAAATACACTACAACTACAATATACACTTCTATAAATAACGCCAATGCAAAATTTGAAATCCTAGCACTTGTAGTTTCTGAGATTTCGTGATGTGATGGTGAGTGGATGACGTTTCCATTTCATATACATGTATAATAGTATATAGATATCTGTTAAAATTTAAAGTTTGAAAATGATTGAGGGTGTATAATTAGTCTCTCTAGATCCATGTCAGTAGGTAAGCCATTAAAGTTTGTTCGGATCTATCATCTAACTATCGCGCGTAAACTGCGGCCTCGATTAGCTCGAGGCTTCATTTACACCACATTGGTTACACGGAACTCTGTATGCCAGTCTGCAGCCTGCAGCTTGCAACCTTTAAATTGGACAAATTGAGAGGAAAAATGCTAAAATAATATTTTACTATTAAATTATTTAGTTGTTTTTTAGGATTCCGTATCTCAAAGGATAAGAACCTTATAGAATCACTTTGTTGTCTGTCTGTCATTATTATTGTTATTTCTATTTAAAGATCGCGTTAGAGAAGTCGAGCTAAAATCAATACTAAATATCTAGGCTTATGGTCCCTTGAAGCACAAAAAAATCAAGTGAACATTTATGCATTTATGAATCAATTTTGGTACATTTTGTATAAAATTAGCGGCGTAATCAACAACTATAAGGAACTCCCGTGGACCCACTCACAAGTGAAAACTACAACAACTAAAGGAAAAATTCAAAAGTTAATATTTATAGGTATTTAATAGAAAAAAATATTACAAATTTATATTTGTAGTTCAATTCATTAACAAAGGAGCGCATATGTTTGCATAGTCAAATTTGTAAAGTTTAATAAGTTGTACTTCCCATTGACCTACAATCCTGAAATTGGTACGGAAACCTCGGTCTACAAGCCCGACTCCCACTTAACCGGATTTTTTTATGTATAAATTCACGTTTTAATTAAACATGTGTATGAAATATCACCTCTATAAAAACACACTTGCTATGTATTAATTTAGAATAAGTTAATTTAGGATATAGCTAGATCTATACTTAGCTTAGAAGATAGTAATTCAGATGAATATAAGTATTTTATACACATACTTCATTCGTCTGAATAATAATTACATAGAATACGTGTTATAATTTTTTCTAATATATTGGAAAAAATATTTTTAATTATATATATATTATTTTGTTAACTTTTGTAATGTGAAATACAATTTAACCATTTGCAAGACAGTGTTTGTACCTATATTCTATGTTACCAAGTTAAATACGAAGCAGAGGCCGTGGTTTCTTCGAATGAATCCTTTGGGAGGTTTGCAGAAATTTCGCAGGCTTCACATTTACGTCTTAGTCCATGAAGACAGCTATCTCCGTAACCGACCGATCGTTAAAGTTTGAGATACACTTTACGATATAACACTCGCCGGTTACACGGGCAGCCCTGACCTCGTTAATGTTTCGCATAGATTTTTCTAAAATATTCTAAATAGTATTTAATAATAACCATGTTCATGCCTTGTGGGATAACACGAACTTACAGGTATGGTGTGCTAATCATAATTAACAATCTGTTGGTACTGGAAAAATAATTACATTCTTATAATTTTTTACCGTATATGCAAAAATATACTAAAATTATAAAAACCGTCTATGAACACAACCACAAATTAAAAATATTAAATTGATTGACCACAATATAATTCAAATCATTTATTCCATTTATTTGTATTTGACAGTCCGCGAGACGTAAGCTAAGCTTTGCATTTGTTTGAGTGATCACCAAGAGTAGAATCAGAAAAATTCTTTAAAAACTAAAATGTATCAATAAAATCATAAGTCATCAATAAAAACATAACATTAAAATATATCTATTCATAGGACTTCCTCATCATTTTTATTCTCGCCTGTTTTCTTGGTTATGTTAATCATAAATTATATAACACACCTATGTATAAACAGAAATATTATTATAAGAACTTCACTCATAATTGCATTTCTATATATTGCGGCAGTTTCCAAATGCAAACCAAACGTTTACATAGGGCGTCAAACAAGCAGCGCTGTAACTTTCCCAACCGAGGAACTTCATCTGGCACTATAACATCTTGAAACATAAGTCACCCAAATTTAAACTAAATGTAGACTAACTAGACTGTACTTAGAAATGAAAGTAATAATTTAAATATGATATAATATGAATAATATTTATATATACAGGGTGTCCCAGGAGTCAACGATAAAACACACACACACATTTGCGTTATATAACCATTCTCCATGAATGAAATGCATATTAGCAATGTGTCAAAGACCGAGAATATGGCCTGCGAGATCCCGGACTCGAGCACTGTCCTTATAAGTCCTGGGCCAGCCCCTAAGTCCGATAAGCGTTGCCTGGGCTAAGTGGCGGGAGGTCACTGGTGTGGTCTGTGATCGCAGGATACCGTCCAAACTCTTATCCGTCTTATAGAGATCGTGATCGATGCCTCCAGACTCGTGCATGACGGATTCAAGGTATCTGAACTTTTCCGACTTTTCATGATTACATTACTGAAAAAAAAATTAAGAAAGAGTTATATTTGTAGTCCTAGGACTTGAAAAACCATCACAGGGTGTCGGTTTTTCCGATATTTTTTAAAATCAATATAATATGAAAAATACATGACAAAGATTTTTTTTTATATTTTTCTCATAACTGTCACGACTTGGTCTATCACCTGGTTTCGTTTTATCGTTGACTCCTGGGACACCCTGTATATGTGAGGATTGAGGTCGTCGAGGTGCAGGGGAATGTGTGTGATGCGACGGTTGTAGGTTCATTTTCCTAAACGAATACTACCGATACTACCGATTCAAAATTAAATATTTAATATTTTCATTTTCTTGCTTTGGTAACGAGGCAAAGCGCGGCATTAATTTCCGCCACTCAGCAATTCGGCAAGTAAGAAACGAAGAAGAACGAAAATTGTCTTGATGGAGGACGGAGTGTCCTTACACTATGTTCCCAGATTCTCTCTACCTACTCTGCTATGTGCAGGATATAGCGTAAAGCTAAAAAAATCTGCTACATGCAGCAGTGTAAGTGTAATAATAAGGCACTTTTTCCTCCACTTTCCGCCCGAATATAAGTACTGCCCAATACTGCATTTTTTATTTCCAGGTCGTAGAAGAGAAAGCAATTTAGATAAATTAATGATTATTCCTTTGAGAGGGATCGCACCCTCTACGAATGAACATAGCTATAAAATTATTTACTTTTTGGTCTTATACTTAAATCTTATAAATTGAAAATGTTTATTAACTCAAATGTATTTAATAATTTGAGGTTCTTAACGAGTATTTAATATGAGTAGTGTTGTAACTTGTAACATTCTAGGCTTAAATTTAATTATAATGTGATATACGAGCTGTGGCCGTCGGCTTCGCTAATATAGTAACAACTTTGATATACTCTATTAATATATAAACTAAAGTTTATAAAATCCACACTTTGGATTTTCAGCGAACTAAAGTTTTATTATAAATTGTAATCAATTTAGGTGTACTCGTATATATTAAGTAGACTAGCGGCCCGCTCGCGGTTACACCCGCGTGAACTATGTTATTATTAATTTCTGTCTCCATGACTACGTCCTAGTGACGTCTATGCAAAATTTGAGACTCGTAACATTTGTAGTAACGAAGTTTCATACAAACTTTCGACCCCGAAAACAACCCCTTAGAAGTTGAATATTGCAAATTCCCGTCTTAGCGAGCACCTACGTCCTATAAGTAACTCCTATGCAAAATTTGAGATTCCTAGCACTTGCAGTTTCTGAGATTCCGTGATGAGTGAGTGACCTTTCGATTTTATATATATAGATAATTGTTTGAAAGTTGATAAACGGCATGATAATTCAGATATGAGAATCTACATTTTTTTAATGGAAACTTTCTATTATATAAAAATATGTGTATGTATTTTATAATTAAAAATACCTAAAATACGTATCGTGTTTGGTAGAAACGTACTAGTTAACATTATGTAAATTAACAGTTTATTATGTTATACAATATTTATTTAGCACTTTTTCATAATTAAATAGATTATAATTTGTATTTAATTATTAATACAAGAAAAATGTATAGTCGCATTATTAGTATATAATATTATAACAGCCAATCTAATGTAAAACTGAAAAAATAGTAGGTGTCATTATATTACACTATAAGCTTGGCAAAGTTTATTCCCATAAACTGCTACTAAACTTAATTTCGGTTACGAGGCTACGCACGTACGTGCTTTAAATTGCTTTAAAATTGTTTATAATTGTCCCACATCGTGAGGATATTTTCATTACATTAATTTAACTATAATGAAAAAAATATAACTACTAAATCAGAAATTAGTAGAAACACGCAATGCAGAATTCCAAATACATTTGCTAAAAAGAGAAGAGAAGAAGAGAAAAGTTATATTAGTCTTGTCGTTTATGTACCTATGTATTTTACTTTCTTGTTTTGATATGTCGCGACTACAATAAATATATTAGAATGAAATATTATTTCTTAATATTTTCATTTCTTCATTCTAGCATCAAGCCCGGCGTTGAATTCCGCCACTTAACACGCAATGCCTCGAATAATTCGGCGGAAAGTGGGGAACAGAGTGTTTTAAAACTAGGTTCCCTCCTACCCTGCTGTGTGCGTGATACAGCGTGAAGCAGAAATTGATTTAAATACATCAAATTATCTGAGTTTTGTTTGCACGGCAATTTCGTAAATAGAATTGTTTTGCTGCTTAACTAAAACGTGTATGCATTAATTATGCTCCAAATAATTATTCTGTATATCCGATAAGATATTTAACTATTTCATTATAGTAATGTGAGGCTGTCGTGGCGCAGCGGCACAAGGGTGTGACGGGACGGGTATAACGCGACGGTTGTGGGTTCGATTCCCACTCGAGGAAGTGAAATATTTATTTACGTTTATATTTCCATTTCTCCGCTCTGGTATCGAGGCAAAACGCGGCGTTGAGTTCTGTCCCTCAACACGCAATGCTTCCAAAATTCGGCAGAAACTGGGGAACGCAGTGTCTTAACACTAGGTTCCGTCTGTCCACCCTGCTGTGTGCGGGATACAGCGTGACGCTAAAAAGAAAAATATATAGTAATGTGTATTTGAATGCATTTCTATTTTCCAAATCTGGAAAATATGATTATGAATAGTTTTACAATAACTGTGCTCGCGTATTTTGGGTAAAAGGAAAGCATTTTCATATTTGACCATTGCGTCAAAGCTTAATGTAAATAAGATGTAAAGCTTTCTCTCGAGTAGGATCCAAGCGCAACGGTGTGGTCTGTAAAGGGCGGCGTGAAATGACGCAAGTTCGATTCTGTCTGTGAAAAAAATGTATCTAGTATAGAGCGTGCTTAGAACGGGAGAGTGCGTTATGCGTCCACATGATATTGAGATCAATGCTTTTGACAGACGGACGGCCGGACAACAAAGTGATCCCTTAAGGTTGAAGTTTTTTCGTTTTCGATACGCATAATATAAAAATTATATTTGTAAAAAAAGGATCCTACTTATACGATGTTAACTTAGTTACATACTTTCTTTGCAGTATGTTATACGATGTAGTTAAAAAGAAACTACTTCTAAGTCTATTTTACACAATCTTAGATAAAAAAGAACTTAGTCACTGTAACTCACACAGAGGACACGGCATGGGCGTGGTTACTGGCGGCTCATAGATTTCCTGTAAAACTTATGGCTTTTAACACTGTTAAATTTTAAACATAAAATTCTATAAAATATATATCTGATATACGGCGGAAAATAGGGAACGGAAGTGTCTTAACACTAGGTTCCCAGGTTCCCCCTCAGATATATAGCAGGGTTACTATATGCAGGATACAGCGACAAACAAAATAAATAAAAATGATACTTAATTTTTTTATCAATCAATCAAACTCGTTCTACACTCTCTGTCCACACACACAAAGCTTAATTTGGTGCTTTGTTTGATCACAACTGAAATATATGTACATAAATAAATATTCAAAAAGGTGGAATTTAACCTAGACCGATTAAACGAAAATAGATGGCCTACTACTGCACCATAATAGCGTCTTTTATAATCTTAATATACTCGTAATGTTATGCAAATTAAAATATACCTACTAAAGAAATATAGATTTATGTATACTACACAAGCCATTCAGAAATCAAAAATTTAAGTTTTTTTTTATATTTAAATATATATCTATATTAATTAAAAGAAATCCTTATCTTTATTATAAAAAATAAATATGAGCTTTTTTAACGATTTCGCACGTACCGTACGGGCAAAGTTAATAGAATTTGCGAACAACTGTTGAAGAATTTACATGACCTTGCATGACCTAAAAAGTTTTTTTACATCACCAGTAAAAAACCGCCGTCCATTTTGCATATCCACCAGAATTATGTATATAGAAATACATTCGCGCGTACCGTTCTAACCATACGTTTAATTTAACATAATTGTAAAGTAGCCGAGTGTTATCGTCGGTAAAGCTAGTATATCACGGCTTTAAATTTTTATTTTTCCTCTCTAATTGAAGCGTTTTCTAGGTCGTACTACTTTACTTAGAGCTTTGGCGAATGAATGTGAAATAAATTGCATTTAATATGCTCTAACTATATTGGTAGAAGCCTTTGTACTAGAAATGCTTATCATATTACGTATTTGTATGGAATTTTAAGTAAAGCAGAGGCAGATTTTCTATGTAAAAGATACATTTATGTTATAATATTATTAAATTAGACGTATGCATTATATTAAATGAAAATAATTATATATTTGTGCATATTAAATAGCATATGCAGCCTCTACTTAAAGATATCGAATACACTTCAAAATTCCTCAGAGGAACACTTCTATTTCAATTTCACGAGTGTGTCGTGTAAAAATTGTATTAGGTAATACTACCTACCGCAGTTTCCTGCAAATAGACACCAGTACAAAGGTACTACGTCTCGTCGTAGAGAGCCGAGTTTGTTTCGTAGGAAATGTTCGGAAAACTGGATTGAATTACTTTTCTACATACGAGGTGGAATAATGCATAGACCTTGTGAGCAATATTTTTTACTATATACATTTACATCTAAATGTAAAAATGTTGTTGTCGAAATAGTTATAGGGGAGAGCGGGGCTGAAAGTGTCGATTTTGACAAATCCTTACACCAATCGTACAAAATTGCTAGTGTCTGGATTGTGGTTCCTTATCATATTAACAGTTTTACCCGATTCTTCTTATTCCTGGTATTTATAAAATTTTATTATATAATCTTTTATTTTACATACATATAATAAAAAATACAATTAAAAGATTTTCAATAGATAAACTGCTTAATACAAGATAGAGTAATTAATTAGATAACTTCGCTATACAAATCTAAACAAGGACTCTTACAAATTAACGATGCGAATCAATGTTTTGCTATTCTCGTATTCAGAAAGCGTACAACCCGAAAAAGCGTCTGAAAATAAAATTATTGGTGACCTAACCTCGGCGGAAATAAACCTATCGAAGACGTGGTTGAAATGTTATTACTCTTAAAATCTATTGCCATATCTTTTATACAAAGCGAGTATGCTTGGGGTAGGAAAAGAAATAAATGATAGATTTCATTAACCTTTTAACGTATTTAACTTTTGCCAATGTCAGTAATAAAAAGATTTCTAAAATTTAAAAAATAAATTAAATCAGCTTCACGCTGTATCCCGCACACAGCAGAGTAGGCAGAGGAAACCTAGTGTTAAGACACTCCGTTCCCTACTTTCTGCCGAAATTCTGGAGGCATTGCGTGTTGAGTGGCAGAACTCAACGCCGCGCTTTGCCTCGACACCAGAGCGAAGAAATGGAAATATAAACGTAAATAAATATTTCACTTCCTCGAGTGCAGATCGAACCCACAACCGTCGCGTTTCCTAAAAAAAATTCTGTAAATTCAAATTTAACGCATAAGAACAATATTGACCCATATATTTATCAAGGATCCGTGTGTCGAAGATGTTAATACAATTTCCTTTCGTCTACGCAATTTTCTATATAAACATGATGGTAATCGCGTGACCTACTGTCGATCGGAAAAGCTTATCACACCGGAACCTCACCTCATGTTACATGTTTACAGCACCTTACAGTCATGTTTATAGTCCAACTTAAATTACTTTCTTTATCTTGTTCGTACACCAGTCCTACATGAGATGTCTTAATATCATTTATAATTAATTCATTAAAGTAATTAGTTTATTAATAGAAAATTAGAATGTTACATTAATAAATGAACGTTTGTTAACACTGTTGGTATAATTGAATTTGGACGGAAGGTGAGAATATCATAGATGAGAGAACTAGGCACTCTCTTCT